>ONZH01012456.1:0-35651 GCA_900303285.1 Rhinella marina | reverse complement strand
GGGATTCATTTTCTCCTTCCTCCTCAGATCAGTAACAGATCCACAGATTGCCTGAGGTGGTCATGAATATGTAGGACACGGAAGTGGCTGCGGCTGGAACGAAGCCAGGAGGTTTTCATCGGACGTGAACCTGGCATTGCCCATTTTATTAGTGAGGTCGTCAGTACACGACGTGATGTTCGGACGTACATGGACTACTGGAGAATTACTGTGTGAGGGATTTGGGACGTGCATACGCAGCGATCTGCGCCGTCCTGCAAGTCATTTGCATGTAAGAAGCTTTGGAATTAAGAATCTAATTAGGCCAATCAACATAATTATGTGTTACCCTAGAAACTTGGCATATGTAAGTCCACACCGACCAGATCTTGGAGTAAATGAAATGCCAAAGCTAAAATAAATTCAGAATTCGTTTTTTTAGGTCTGGTCTGTAATTAATGAAAACACCTAAATATATTTTCGGATAGCCTGGAACATTCAAGAGGTTATCCTTGCGGCTGAAGAGGCGCAGCGCTCCAGCGCGTGCCATGTCCCCTTCGTTACTTACCAAGCACACCGCCATACATTGTATAGGGGGTGTGACTGGTATTGCAACTCAGTCCCATTCACTTGAATGGGACTGAGCTACAGATCCAGAGACAGTCATTGCCAGATATACGGTGCTGTGCCTGAAATGCAATAAATGGGATGCAGAGCAGTCAGCTCAGTGCCATCATAAAGGCAGACCACACAACTTCTATGAGGCCCAGGGGGTAGCGGGATTCAGAAGTGAACTCTTTCTTCAATACCTTGACATAAATGCTCTGCATTTTCCTGCAGCCTCCACTAGGGGGAGCTCGGTGTAAAGAGAATTTTTTTTCAGTTGGCATTGCATCTTATGGTAACTGTATAAATTCCTATGCACTGAGCTCCTCCTGGTGGTGGCTTCAAGCAGCCAGTTTTATAATATATTATATGAGGAGAAGCATCTCATACAATTTATTGTTAATAGAGCAGGTACTTTATTACTTTGTTCCACTTTTTTCCATCACTTCTTTCCACTTTTTATAATTAAACATTTCTTCCACCTAACTTAAAGGGTTTTTCTCATTTTAGACAATGGGGGCATATCGCTAGGATATGCCCCCATTGTCTTATAGGTGCGGGTCCCACTGCTGGGACCCGCACCTATATCCAGAACGGAGCCTCTGAACTGAATGAGGGCGCACTGCGCATGCGCAGACGCCCTCCGTTCATTTCTATGGGGCCGCCAAAAATAGCCGAGCGCTGGCTAGGATACTTCCGTTGGCTCCATAGAAATGAATGGGAGCGGTGGCCGCGCATGCGCGCTGCGCTCCCATTCATTTCTATAAGCGCAGCGGGGAGCTGTGCCTGGTGGTAGCCAAGACCCCGGGAAACCCGGGGTCCTCCAGGTGCAGCACTCCCCACTCCGTTCTGGATATAGGTGCGGGTCCCAGCGGTGGGACCCGCACCTATAAGACAATGGGGGCATATCCTAGCGATATGCCCCCATTGTCTAAGATGAGAATACTCCTTTAAGTCTGGCTACAGGATCCTAGGGGATACATGTATACCCCTGAGTCCGCTGATCGGTGCGTGTTGCTGGGAGATGGTTATTGTTGCCCTATATTAAAGCAAAATCATCAGTAGTGCAGCCCTGAAAAAACCTTTTACAAACTGTTTTAACACAAGGCCAAAATGTACTATACCACTGACCATTATGAAGATTTAAGGGAAGAGATGAAGGGTGGACAGTACACCTTGTTACTGTTTACTTTTTGTATACATATATCTTTTA
This sequence comes from Rhinella marina, assembly GCA_900303285.1. Classification (NCBI taxonomy): domain Eukaryota; kingdom Metazoa; phylum Chordata; class Amphibia; order Anura; family Bufonidae; genus Rhinella; species Rhinella marina. Next base: position 33,853 of record ONZH01012456.1, on the reverse strand, counting down.
TCATAGTTTATTAAACTTTTGATGCATCTAAGGTTACATTCACATCTGAGTTTTCAATTTGAGTTTTAAGATCCGGCAGAGGATCTCAAAACTCGATTTAAATTGTTCTGTTTTGTCCCCCTTCCTTGTCAATGGGGAAAAAACTGATCAGGATGCATCCGTTCCGTTTTGGTGCCGGACACAAAACAGCTGCAAGCTGCAGATCCGATTGTAATACTGAACAAACTGGATCCGGTATAAAAATCATTGTAAGTCAAGGGCCACCAGATCCATTTTTTTGCTAACAAAGATTACTGATCTGGTATGAAAATCAGTGTAAGTCAATGGTGCCGGATCCTTTAGCGAAAAAAAAAATGGATCCAGCACCATTGACTTAGGTCGGGTTCCCATTTGTGTCACGCAATTCCGTTATAGGTTCTGTTATAACGGAATATAATGGACTCTTAGGATGGAATGCAAAATGTAAGCCTTTAAGAGACATTCCGCTTTGCTCCATCCTAATACATGTCTATGGGGACACATAACGGTTCCGTTTGGTTCTGTTATACATGACGGAAAAAATAGTCCTGTTGACCTATAATGGAATTCCATAACGAGAATGCGAACCCGTCCTTATATTGATTGTTATGTCGCATACGTTATTTTGTTATTTTTTGGGGAAAAAAATGGATCCTGCACCCATTGACTTGCAATTATTTTTATACCAGATCCAAGTTATTCAGTTTTTTATTTAAGGCCATTCTTTGAAGCACCAGACCTACAGGACCAACCTCCCAATACACAGGCTGAGGAATCTTACATAGATTTGTATCCTAAGACGCTGACATCCGAGTCCTTTCAGACTGTAGTAAATATCGCTTTTATGTCACCTCCTGATTCCTGCGCATCACATTTGATGCTTTGTTATGAAAGGAAATAGCACAGAAATGATAAAATGTCAGCTGCGCTCATTGTCCACCGCCTCGAGTGCCTCGCGTTATTTTTCCCTAATTTGAGAAATGCAAGATTTTACTTTTTTCCATCTGTGAAAAGAAAATGACTGCACTGAATTGAGGCGGTGAAATTAATACCGTTTCAAAGCACCTGTCACCTTTCATTTGATCCGGGGTGAGTTCTCCGGTACAGTTGGCGAACGCGGTAATATTGGTCTAGGAAGGGAAGTTCGACATGCGTGACAAAGACCAAAGAAGTTCACATTGAATTCTTATCGAATGTCAGTGGAGCGGTAAAAATATCCAACACAAGGTCCGTTAAATGGGTTTGAATACAGTGGGGCAGATTTACAAAAGAGGGGTTTAATACTGATGACCGATCCTCAGGATAGGTCATCAATATCAGGTCAGCAACACTTGGCACCGTCGCCTCTGATCAGCCATTTGAAGAGGCCAAAGCGCTTAGGTGAAGAACTCCAAGCACAGCACCATCTATTAGACACTGGTTGTGCTTGGTAGTGCAGCTCAGCCCTATTCACTTGAATGGGTCTGCGCTGCGCACAAGCCATGTGACCAATGAATGTGATGTCACTGGCCTGGGAAGAGGCTGGTCAGCAAGAGTGCCGAGTGTCGAACAGATATTGATGACCTATCCTGAGGACAGGCCATGAATATCTAAATCTCAGACGATCTCAGGTGGCGTAAACTTAGTCAGAGAATGGGGGAATGTATCTTGTTGTAGCTTCTGCTTTGACTTTAACCAAAAGGTGCACCAAATTTATCAAAAGTCACACGTTGTTTGATAAATTTGACACTCCTTTAAAGGGGATCTCCAGGCTACCGAAATTGGTGACTGATCCTGTGGACAGGTCATGAATATCAAATCGGTGGGGTCACCAACAGTGGATGGAGCGGAAGCCGAAGACTCCAAACACTGTATATTCTGACACTGGTGTATTTCAGCTCAGTCTACTCCCATTCACTTAAATAGAAACAGAACTGCAGTACCCCAGCGTGGCCACTACAGAGTGTGTGACGCTGTCTGCTTCCAGGACTGTATAATGGTGCAGCTGACCGAAACTGCTGATCGGTGGAGGGTGCGGGTGTTGGACCCCCTCTGATCTGATATGATGACCTATCCTGTAGCAAGCCCCTGAGGAGCCAGTGCAGAGGATGGGAGTGGTAGTGGCCCTGAGGGAGTGCTGTTTCATGGCGTACTCCCTAAGGCTCCATTCACACGTCCTGTTTTTCTTTCCTGATTCGATCCTGATCTGGATCCATTCATTTCAATGGGTCCTGAAAAAATCAGGATCGAATCAGGAAAGAAAAACAGGACGTGTGAATGGAGCCTAAGTCTGTTATTCCCTGGGGATTGGTGCAGTCGAAAGGTAGTTGAATAAATCACACCATAAGTAAACGTAGAACAGTCTCTCTTTACTTACTGCAAAATATAACTTGTGGCACATCCAGCAGTAGTAAGTACAAAGTGCAGTTTGTGCACCAGAAGGGCAGTTATGGTGGCTGGTTGAGTTGCAGGCACTTGTGCATATAGGTGTCCACTGTAAGCTATAGGATTGAAGTTAGTATGGCCTGGTGGTTATTCTAGGTGATGGGTGTCTGACCTGCTTTCCCTCACCGGCAGCAGGGTCTGTGAAGCTGAATCTTGCTAGTCACTTTGCTGATTTTTTTCTGCTGTAGCTTGACTTTGGGAATCTTCCTAGAGTAAGGGTCTCAAGCAGTGGCGTAACTACAACTAGCTGGGCCCCACAGCAAATCTTTGAACGGGGCCCCCACAGCAACTTCTTCACAACCCCCAACTTACATGCAACCCTCATTCTTGTGCCTAGTCAAGGTTGCGCTCTCTCAGACAAGGCCTGGCAGCTGCTCAGTCTGTTTCCTAGAGTGTCAGTGTATATAACGTTATTGTATAATACTGTTTAGGGGCCTCTGACAGTAAAATGTTTTAGTCTTCCTCCTGAAGGGGCCCCTTGTGGGTCTGGGCCCCAAAGCGGCCGCTTCCCCTGCTTCCCCTATAGTTACGCCCCTGGTCTCAAGGAAGAAACTTATCAGGCTCTTGGAGCAGGAGCTCAAGCATGCACTTCCTTCCTCCACAGTCTCTACTCTGGAACTCCCCCTCCTTGCAGAAAGTAGGATCAACCCACTGCCACCAAGATGGGAGGAACAGGGCGGTAAGCCCTGTTCCTGCCAACCGTTGCTGACCATACCTCTTCTGCTGAAATTCATAGCGGGAACATGAAACATAACACAATACATATAAAACAATTGCAGATACTCCCAGGTCCGGGGTATTGCATATCCTCCATGGAGAACAGCGGGAGATAAAGTGATGCTGTGCTTTTCTGGCTACTAACCATCACTGAGGGTCACAGTGGTCAGACCCCAATTAATCGATGATCATATGTCCTTGTGAAAATCCAACTATGTCTACGATTTGGAACGAATAGGGAAAGTATCATTTTTGGATGTTTTTTACTGCTTTACGGCAAGGTAGTACACATGCATGCCCACCTGCACCAAACACCGAGATCCGACTGGGAATGCATATTTATTAGGAATGGCCGTACAATGGAATGGTGAGCGCTCCTGTAACTACAGCTATTTTCTTACATCTTGAGACGTATAAAACAAGAAAATATAGACTTGACTCCAGTGCATGAGATAGAAGTACATCTGCCTCGAAATGATACCGCCAAACCCAATCAGACCGTGATGGAAATCAGGGATGATGGAAACCAGAGGAATATATATTTAGCAGCGCTATATGAAGTATAAAAAAGTAATAAAAGTAAAGAATACTGTAAAGGATTTACCAGTTTTTTGTTCTTTTTTTTATATATATATAAGTGAGGTGACAAAATAACATAGCTGCCATTACAGCTCCTGTAGACTCTCATTACCCTTCTTCCTAGAAAGCAAATCTGCCTACGGAAGCACTGATACATCCCCACTGTCTTGCACTATATAACAGGACATATTTGCCAAGGAGATGGGTTATACCAAGTGGAACACCTCCTCAAAGGGTACATATTGGTTCATACCCAACCAAAGACATCTCTTAAAGGGGTTATCCCATGATTGATGTAAAAAATGAAAATCAGACATCATATAGTATATGACAACCTCTTTCTAACAAAGCTAGAACCAGCCCTGTACCTCACATGGATCCAGAGATCTCCACATTCATTGCTCTGCTAGATTTATATCAAGCTGACAGATCAAGGGGAGTGTCTTTTCTGTTGCAGCTAAAGGGGGCGTGTCCATGTTCTACCTATCACAGCTCAGAGGGCGTGTCCATGCTCTCCCTATCACAGCTCAGACGGCAGTTGAAGGATGAAACTGAGCATGTGTGGCCATCTCAGTGAGCAGGTCAAAGACATAAGACATTTTATTGAATAACTCAGTGGCTATGCTAAATTTTTAATTACATGCAATTACAAAAGTATTCAGATCCAGGTGATGGTTTGAACACTGTAGAATATTTTTCGTGGGGCAACCCATTTAAAGGCTTGTTCTACTAAGATAACCTCTGTCTGTATGTCCTAGATCAGGGATGCCCAACCTGCGGCCCTCCAGCTATTGCAAAACTACAACTCCCAACATGCCCTGATAGCTGTAGGCTGTCCTGACATGCTGGAGTTGTAGTTTTGCAACAGCTGCAGGGCCGCAGGTTGGGCACCACTGTCCTAGATGGACATCCGACCTAGAGAGAGGTTCCCTGTCAGGCCAGGCTAGATGACTGATACCAAAGAGCAGATGACCCAGGTCATCCACCTACATTTTCCCTCCATTGATCATCCACAGTTCCCCATTGATCAGTTGAAACCAGATCCACGCCAACGACTTTAGATCCTGGGTGTCAATGCAATTTAGAAAACTTTGAACTTGAACATAGATAAGTGAGGGCTCCATAGCGAGGATCAGACCAGGCCCCCACACAGGACAGAAGGGTTTTCTGCCTAAACCCCTTTCAATGACCATTGGCCATTTCTCCACTGCTTCATTTACTAAAAGTTGTTACTTTAGAGGGTAGAGTCCTGACCAAGTTTTCACCTCCAGTAGAAGAGTAGATGATCCCAACTAAGACTGGGCCCCCTCTTGTCTAGCAGTTGCATGGTCTGCTGCTATAGTAGTTATGCCCCTGGCCACACCTGTCTATGGGTTGTGTTCAGTATTGCAGCTTGGCTCCATGGAAATGAATGAGATTGAGACCGAGCTGCAATACCATGCATAACCTGTTAACAAATGGGGGGCGCTGTTTCTGGAAGAAATGTTTTTCTAATCTCATACAACCACTTAACCCCTTTCTTTATGAGCCTGGTAGGCTTTTTACTGATACTCTATCTAGCGGAAATATAGAAGTCGAGACCACCAAGTGGCGGTATGATATACTGACTACCGGTTGCCTCGCTGACTCTTGGCCTCTGCGCGGCCGCGAGCATGAGATGTTCAGCTAATAGTGAAATATGCACATGTGTAATTTTGCAGAGTGTAAGATTTTATGCGGCTCCCAAATGAGAACCCTCTCGCCTGACAAGGTTATCAATATTTGCAAATGATCATTAGCGGACAATTTTCAGCCCCATTTAGCAGATGACTACGGCTCACATCTATAACGCACTGGTGATCTGTGGACGACCGCTAACGGGGTAATTTATTAAGGGATGCAAAGAGATCCTGCAGGAACCAGGGTGATACAGCTTCTGCCTGGAAAGTTTTGCCTCAATTTCCGAGAAAGGAAAGGAACCTGGAATCTTAAGTAACTGGAAGGAGGAGCGATAATGAGATGAAGCTACGGGATACCCAGAGGAAACCATGACGGAAACTCCACAAACCCTGATAGAGTCCAATGGAGTCCATCATAGGATGAAACCAAAAGCGTCATACTAGTCATTGCTTCTGGCCTAGGAAAATGACTAGTGTATGTGAAAGAGCCTAAGGTGGGGGAAGTAAAGGGGGTGTGCCACCATTAGATGTTATTTTAATATCATTCAGCACGAAAAACAAGTGACTTTTGTAATTTACCTTCTGTTACAAAAATGATCCAGCTGTGAGATGTCCTCTTTACTTCACTATAATGGCGCCCCCTGGTGTTTATTCTGTAGAATAATGTGTATGACCATCTACTGAGGTGGACGCACATGCTCAGTTTCATCCTTCAACTGCCAATAGATCTTTCTACTGTTAGATGCTGTGACAGTTACAGGGAGAGAGCAGCAGCAGAAAGGACATGCCCCCTGAGCTGTCATAATGAGAGATCTGCAGCAGAAAGTACATGCCATCTGAGAAAGGTCACACCCCTGAGCTGCCATCCTGAAGGAAATCTAGAGGAGCAATTGGAGCAGGGAATGGGAAGATCTCTGGATCCATGTGAGGTACAGGGCTGGTTCTAGCTTTATTAGAGATTGCCATGTACTGAGATAGATAGATAGATAGATAGATAGATAGATAGATAGATAGATAGATAGATAGATAGATAGATATTAGGGATAGATAGATAGATAGATAGATAGATAGATAGATAGATAGATAGATAGATAGAATAGACAATAGATAGATTAGATAATAGATAGACAGATAGATTAATAGATAGATAGATAGATAGATAGATAGATAGATAGATAGATAGATTAGATAGACAATAGATAGATAAAAATAAAATGATGTGAGCAGCACAGCGTATAGAAGTAAGGTGGTGTGCCAGTGGTTGAGTGGTCCAAGATCCAGATGAATATAAGATAAAGAATTCCACGGCACTCCCAAAAGTGCCGTGGAATTCGTTATCTTAGATAGATAGATAGATTAATAGATAGAGTGAGTCAAAAGTCTCACAACACCATTTTATTTCAGAAGCAAAAGGGAAAATGATATATCTGAATACCCCAGCAATTAATGGGCAAGGGGGCTTATCTTTTAGGCTATGTTCGGAACATGGCCGCCATCTTGAAAGCCACTATACTGGATCAAGGGCAATTTTTTCCAGTGGGAAGCGGGTCATGTAGCATATCAAAGAAGACCAGAATTTTCTCAGAAATCGATTGCCACCATCAGATTTGTAAATATCTCTCGTGGCTCAAGCTGTAACCCAGCATCAGTGATACAGTGTACTTACAAGGTAACAATTTTTGATGTAGAAACCTAGTGGTGTACTTTGGCAAGATAAAACACTCGCTGTATTGTTATACATGATATCCGACTAGTACTTGCCCTTTAAGAGTCACATCAGACGTGTAAATAATAACACAAAGCAACGCACATCATATACACTGGCATTTACAGTACATACAGTATTTACCGGACAAGGTGAAACCTTATTCCGTAAATGAGCTTTAGCGGTGTGCCTGTCCCCTTCGAGGAGCCTCGGGTAAAACGGTGCAGTCAGCATCTCTCAGTAAAGAGACGGATACAATCCAATTTAGGTGGAAATTCTACACAAAGCACAACAGGCCTTTGGCCGCAGTGATTAAGTGTAAAGCCGCCAGCCTTGCAAGTGACATAATTGGGGGGACTGGGGCAGGGGCGGGAAGACAGTGGAGAAAAGTCAAGGTGTTATTTTTTCACTTGGCGTCCTTAAGTAACTAATTTACTAGCATTTTGCTAGAAAATTGGCTTCATTGCTGTAAACAAAAGCAAGGTCACAGGTTGTGTGTGCTCCGAGGATAAGAACTTCAGCTGGGACAGAGGGAAGATCAGGATAATCATTGGGGACTTCCTCATAATATAGATATTATGTCAGTCAATGTATCCATCCCGTATCTATCTATCTATCTATCTATCTATCTATCTATCTATCTATCTATCTAATATCTATCTGTCTATCTAATATCAAATCATCTATCTATCTATCTATCTATCATCTATCTATCTATCTATCTATTATCTATCTATCTATCTATCGTATATCTATCTATCCTCTACATCTCCCTATTGCTCTGTCAACACCATAGTGAACAGTTATTTTGGGTTGCTGTCCACTAGTTAGTGCTGAAAAGAGAATTTCATATCTCTCTTTGCATTTGGAAACCTTTGGGGCACATTTATTAAGGCCGTGTTTTAGATGCGCCAGCCTCTAGCTGTCTTACATTTGGACCATTTTCTACGCCTAAAACGCCCATGCCACGCTCCTATTTGTAGACCTGGCGTGAGCGAGGCGAAGACTTTTGCGCCACAATCCGCACCAGAAATATACCAAATATGGGTGTATTTCCATTTATTAAATGGACCCCTTTCTTTCCAAGAAAGAGCGCTCCCTGTGTTCTCTCCATATGTCAGCCCAGTTGGAAAAAAACTAAAAAGTAACATTTCTTGTTACATGTTATATAAACAATTAGTATGTAAATAATTACAACATAAATATAATATAAATAATTACAATATGAATGTACAATATGTGTATGATAGATAGATAGGTAGATAGCTAATAGATGGATAGGTAACAGATAAATTAGACAGATAGATAGATAGATAGATAGATAGATAGATAGATAGATAATAGATACATATGAGATGATAGATAGATAGATACCAAAACACTGAGCAAGACAGCAGCACAGCAGAAGATGAAGGCAGGGTGCAATCCCTCTATGGCTCCAGGCCCAGGAGTCTTCAATATAAATATCCAAAGATGAGGCAGCACACCAGGTTTGTGAGAAGGTAGTGGATCTTTATTCCCGCTACGTTTCAGCCCTGCTCAATGGGGCCATTGTCAAGCTTGACAATGGCCCCATTGAGCAGGGCTGAAACGTAGCGGGAATAAAGATCCACTACCTTCTCACAAACCTGGTGTGCTGCCTCATCTTTGGATATTTAGATAGATAGATAGATAGATAGATAGATAGATAGATAGATAGATAATAGATAGATAGATAGATAGATAGATAGATAGATAGATAGATAGATAGATAAATGTGATGAGCGACTCCCCCCCCCTCGAGTCCCCTCCCTGCACGCTAATTAATTAGTGTGCGGGGAGGGATGGCATTCAGTGTAATGCCAGTAGCCATCTTAGCTACTGGCATTACACTGATTGGCTGGCCGGGAACGCGTCATCGGGTGTTATATAGCACTCGGTGATGCCTTCCCGGCCAGTGTTAGTCAGGGAGAGCTGCCACAAGGAGGGACAGAGAGTGTAGGGAGGGAAATGGCTAGGCAGGGATAGAATTTATTTTAAAAACAAATAAAAGCCCTTTTAAGGGCTATTGGAAGATTTGGAGAATTTTTTTTTTTATTTGGGGGACCTTTTTAAACCAGGCACCCCCCACTCTTCCGAGCATACGAGCACCCAGGTGCTCGCATAACACTAATAGATAGATAGATAGATTGATACATAGATAATAGATAGGTAACAGTTTAGATAGGTGATAGATAGATAGATAGATAGATAGATAGATAGATAGATAGATAACAAAATAGATAGATAGATAGATAGATATGAGATGATTGATAGATAGATAGATAGATAGATAGATAGATAGATAATAGATAGATATGAGATGATAGATAGATATGATATGATAGATAGATAATAGATAGATAGCTAGATAGATAGATAGATAATAGATAGATATGACATGATAGATAGATAGATAGATAAATAAATAGATAGATATGAGATGATAGATAGATAGATAGATAGATAGATAGATAGATAGATAGATAATAGATAGACAGATAGATAGGTAATAGATAGATATGAGATGATAGATAGATAGATAGATAGATAGATAGATAGATAGATAATAGATAGGTAACAATTTAGATAGATGATAGATAGATAGATAGATTAGATAGATAGATAGATATACTCATACAGTAGTTGTGTATACAGGTTCAGGGCAGTTCTGGAATAGAAATCCCTTGTATTGTTTCTTACAGAGTGCTCATATTCTACCCTCAGCATTTCTATGTTTTATTTCAGTCCTAACATATGCAACATCTGCCCCTCATGACTGTGCAAAAAAGTCAAATCAACGGATGAAATTTCCAATTTCTGCTCTAAATCAGTCATGTGAAATCCCTTCAGCGCACTTTCCTGATCCTCGGTGTGTTCCTTGCTTTAATTAGGGAAGCAGAAAATGACACAGTTGAATGAAAAATAGGAGCTGACTTCAGTGCAAGAGGCCGGATTCATCCGACTCCCAAAAGCCAAGGGAACCTTGTGATTTTTTGTTTGACATTTTTACATTTCTAAGTAATCTCTGGGAAAGCACAGGAGACGGAGCCTGGACGCCTCAAACAAAAGATTCTCTGTGAAGGCTCTGCTGTACAGTAAGGAGATACAGCCTTTACAGGCGGCTCAGTGGGGGTCGTTTACAAAGCCAAATGCAAACTATCCTTTATGCCTAATTTCTACAGATGTTTGCACATTTGAATCTATAAAATCCATGCTTTTTTATGGACTTAAAGGGTTGGGTACACACAAAATAAGGGTTGAGAAGCCAATTTTTTGCTTAGCTTTCAAGCAAAAATGTTACGCAAAGATGAGGCTAGGGCTGGTCAAGATCATTAAGCTGTGAGAACATTTTGAGAGTCACTGTCACTATGACTCCAGTTCAAGGAAGTTCCAGAACATCTTCTGGTGGACCTAGGTTCTGACACAATGATGGACCTCTAACACAACAAAGCCCCAAAAGGGTCAGTAGAAGAAGACATCCTTATTTGTAACCAATTAACCTAGTAACTTATTGATAATATGTCTTTGATGGTAGATAATGGGTGGGTCCAAGGAACCCCACTTTGAACTTTTTTGATGGTAGGTAAAAGGTGAGTCCAAGGAACCCCACTCTGAACTTGTTTGATGGTAGGTAAAAGGTGGGTCCAAGCAGGGGCGGACAGGGAACTTAAAGTGGCCCTGGAAAAACTACTAAAAGTGGCCCCATTTTGTAGGGGTCCAAATTGATGGAAGGAGGGGCCAGCAATACCATATTGTGGCACATTATACCACCTCAACAGAGCCAAATACCACAGTCCATCACAAAATACATCCCCAAAAACTTCCATTGGCTGGTGATGAGGAGGCTCTGGTGGCCCCTTTGGCACTGGCCCACCAGGAAATTTCCCTGTAAGGTCTATGGCCAATCCGCCCCTGGGTCCAAGGAACCCCACTCTGAACTTGTTTGATGGTAGGTATAAGGTGGGTCCAAGGAACCCCACTCTGAACTTGTTTGATGGTAGATAATGGGTGGGTCCAAGGAACCCCACTCTGAACTTGTTTGATGGTAGGTAAAAGGTGAATCCAAGGAATCCCACTCTGAACTTGGCTTTGACTATCTCCTTGCAGCAAGAGACAAGTCTACCATTATATCCTTGTATCACTGGATGCTCATCTAATGACTTCTCTTGAGATTGTATGAAAGCCTTGTCAGGTGCCATTTAGAGAAGAACAAATTTCTTAAAATTTGATTTTGGTCCAAATTGTCTAATCTGCTGCCCAATTCTATTCGGGTCCAAAACATTTGGCCAGAACGAGAAAAAAATGCTCCGATTGCCTGAAAAAGTATGTCTCTCTCTCTCTTTCTTTCTCACTCACTTACTCAGTAGAATCAGAACTTTTTGAAAAATGTAGGTCAAATTCCAAATTTTTAGTATCAATTCATTCATCTCTAGTGCCATTCACTTGCCCTAACAGAGTAGGTGGACATGTAGGTACTGCATCCATTTTTCGGTGTCATCATGATCATGGCTTGCCTATCATGCCAAGTTGGGTAATTGAACAAATCCTACAGCCAAGACAGCTGAGAGGGCCCACAGGTTCTTCTTTTGCCCTATGTAGATGCCAAAAATAAAGTCTTACTTTTGCGAGAGTCACAAGGGTGAAGAGAACTCTCCACCTTGGTTGCTCAGTTGGTTGGGTAAGCATAAAACGTTACATAACGTAACAGGAGTGGTTACATCTATAGTCTAGTTCAGAAGACTTAAGAATGGTTTCATTCCACCCTCCACATAGGAGCCTAATCTGAACGCCAATGCAAAATCAGTTATAGCAGTGGTCCCCAACCTTTTTTGCACCAAGGACCGGTTTCTTGCTAGACAATTTCCCCAGTGCCCAGGTCTGGGTGCTGTCGGCACTGACTGATTCACGCAAGGTGCATATTAAAATATAAAAATATAACATAAATGCCCCTATACAGACCCCTTCTTAAAAAAATACCCCTTCTTTGTGGCCTCATAGTGCCCCTCAATAATGTACCAGTGAGAAATGCCCCCATAGATGCCCCAAATAATGTACCAATAAGAAGTGCCCCCCACAGTGCCCCCAATAATGTGCCAGTAAAAAGTACCCCCATAGATGTCCCCACAGTGCAACCAATAATGTACCAGTAAGAAGTGCCCCCATAGATGCCCCCACAGTGCCCCAATAACGTACCAATGACGTCATCACGGTGCCTGAGCCGGCCTCTCATAAGCTACAGGAACTAAGCCTGCAGCCTTCAGAAGAATGGGCAGGGGTGACTCCTCTCCCTCCCTGCCCGCAGGACACGGGCATCTGTATCGCTGTCCTGAGGAAGTACTCATCTCCCTGCCACAGCCGCCACTCCCCACTGGTGACCGGGTCCCTGATTGCCGTGGCCCAGCAAACATCCATTCAGGGCCCGGTCCTGGGCCGTGGACCGGTGGTTGGGGACCGCTGAGTTACAGAACTTCCACCTACCATGTGCCTTTTATAATGGTGGTGTCCTTATGTGGCAGAAGGTGGCCTTTGGACCAATTCAGGCACCAGGACCTGGATGCGATGGCTTCTTCTATTCTTCTGCACCCCTTGTATCTATGGCCCTACCTGCACATACAAAAATAGCAAATCCTTTGAAACTACCTCTAGATTCCTCAGAGTTCTTAATGCCTGTTCCACGATCTCAACCCCTTGTTGTAAACTGCCTAATGTGGATTTGTAGATGGAGGTGTAAAGACCAAGACCAGAAGATGGAGCCAAAAAAGGAGCTGGAAATGCCTGAAAGATCTTGAAAGTTCAGTTCCCTGAGTTGGTTTTTAATGATATCCTCCCAAGTGTGCCCAATTATCGCCATTCTACTCTACGAAGTGCCATAGGCATCTGCTAACCCTATGGACCAACAGCGGGTCCTAGCGTACCACCACCAAATTAGGAAGAAGAGGAAAGTTGGCAGAGTAGATGAAAGAGAATGTTTCCTCAAAGTAGTTTGACCCTTCCCGTTGCTCAGGTACTAAAACATTCAGTTCTGTCTCCTGACACAGAAGCAGCCGGTTCAGAGGCGCATTGCGGCTGTAAATTAACTGGGTTTCTTTAACAGGGACATACTAGTCAAACACTGAAGAAATAAAATATGAAGTTTGCTTCAAGGTTTCCTGACAGTAATTATTAATAGGCTCTTGCGGAGTCAGAACAGAGGCTGGAAATCCTGAGGTTCTTGTTATGTCGACCAAAGTCACCTTGGAAAACCAGATCACTGTGTGAAGACAGAAAAATTTCCAGGTGTCAATGGTCAACGAGCGGACGAGAAGATCCGTGGTGCAGAGCAAACCTGGAACATAATACGCCCTATTTTATCTGGTTTCTTACGATAAGGTTTTCAAGAAATTCAGGAAATGAAAAGTTTTTTTGGGGATTAGATAAAACATGGCAGATTTCTTCTTCAAACAGCGCCACACATGCTCTCAGGATGTATACGGTATTGCAGCTCAGCCTCAATCTCATCAATGCCAAGCTGCAATACCATAGACAGGTGAGGTTTTGTTTTAGAAGAAAGAAGTCTTATTTTTCTAATCCTGGATGACTTCTTAAGGGCTCGTTCACATCACCGTTAGGGATTCCGTTCAGTCTTTCCGTTATAACATCGTTATAACGGAAAGAAACGGAATCCCTAGGACGGACATCAAAACGGACACCTTTAAGAGGCATTCCGTTTTGATCCGTCATAATAGAAGCCTATGGGAAAGCATAACGGATCCGTCTGGTTGCCGTTATGCTGGACGGAAAACAAAGTCCTGTCGACAGGACTTTGTTTTCCGTCCAGCATAACGGCAACCAGACGGATCCGTTATGCAGGGCCATAGGCTTCTATTATGATGTGGCCTAAACCTTCTTATGTACTTCACAATTCATAACAGGCTGACATGTCTTGCTTTCTGCAGCTCACATTCAGCTTAGCTGTATAGACTGGGACATTGCTATCAGGGTCATCTCACTGTCATAAGATAATGGGTGACCTGAAAACTGGAATATTTCAGTATTTTTATTTCAAAACACATAAATCATCATTTTTAATTGGCAAGGCTATAAGGTCCCAATGCAAAAATCTGTCAGAGTGCCTACCCCCACCATATTACTGGCGCCTACTTATATGGCATTGGAGCCTTTGAGCCCCCTCAGGTGCCAGCACCAGATATGACTGCTACTTCTGCACCATCTATAGCCGTGCATGTCATCTGGAGTATGTTATTTGCCTTGTACTGATATAAATATGAGGTTTCTTATAAAACGTGGCGGAAATTTATAACCAGAAGATTTTTTTTTTGTCTCCTCCGCCAGATACGTTCACAATCTTTAATTAAACAGATGTTTAAAATATGTGTCTCAAGTACGTTTTATACAAAGGTGAACCCATGAAAAATTGTCACACCGAGGGCAGCGGCATCACATTTCATAATTTTATTGGCTTTCCGTAGCGAGCGCACATACACGAGCCCAATTAAAATGTTCACAACGTCACAGTGAAAAGTAAGAGCAGGCTGTTATGTTTTGTCATTAGGCTGATTTATAAGGGGCCGCTGAATCAGCCGGGACGATTCATCAAAGCCTGCGATTCATACATAAACATTATCTATATATACAAAGGAGCTAAAGTTATTTCTTTATATATATAACGGTGACAAGACGGAAATCAAACTCTATTTATCAAAGTATATGTTTGAGGACGGGAATCTTTTTACTGGCGCTTTTTAGTGGGGTAATGTGACGCCGACATGCAAATGTGCAAAGTCGAATGGAATTAGAAAAGAGGGCTACTTTTTCATAGGCTGTGCTTGGTATTGCAGCTCTGATCCATTAAAGTGAATAAGGCCTCAAGCACACGACCATATCTGTTTTATGGTGCTCATAACTGAGGATACTGGCCGTGTGCTCATGGGTGCACCACCAAGCATGCGAGGGCCAGGTGGGGCGATTGCCTCAGGTAGCACCAGGTAGGGGCAATAGGGGGGCAACAAAAGGGGGATTATCTGTTTCGGGAGTAGAGTATTGGGAAGCACAGTGGGAACAGTATGTGGCGCTGTATTACCCTGTATGTTTTGTAGCTCTGTATGAAATGTTTTCCAAGTATGTCTTTTAAGGGCCCATTCACATGACCGTGTGCATGGGGCCGCATCTATTCCGCAATTTTGCGGAATAGATGCGGCCCCATTCATTTTAATGGGCGGCATAAGATCGCGGAGAGCCGCGGCTAAAAAAAACAATAAAAGAACATGTCTTATTCAAGAATAGGCATTTTATATGGGCTACTGGGCCGTTTGTTCCGCAAATTGCCGAACACACGCTTGCCGGCACCCCTGTTTTTGCAAATCCACAACACGGCCGTCTGAACGGCCCCTAACAGTAAGGCTGGAGGGAAGGGGTTAGGTTAAGAAATTGGCATTGAGGGTTGGGGCGCCATTTCAGTTTTCGCCTCAGGCAGCAGAAAGGCTAGGTGCAACCTTGCATGTGCCCCCTGAACTTTCCCATCTTGCACATCCCGCCCTATTGTAAAAATGCCTATTTTTGTCCGTTTTACACCTTTTTATTTATCCTGGACGGACATACGGCCGCACCAATGCAGACAGCACAGGGATGACATCTGTGCACTGTATGCATTTTTTTTGCAGCCCCATAGAAATAAATAGGTCCTCCAAAAATGTGGATCTCACGAGGTCCGAAAATACTCGTCGTGTGCATGAGGCCTAAGGCTAAACTGAAATACCAGACACAGACCAAGAGAGGTGCTTTTTCTGAGAAATAAGCAGATGATTTTTTTCTTATTTCCTACAACCTCCTTAAAGGGGAACAACTCAAACTGTATTACGGTACTGGCATATTAACGACCAACGAAATAATCCAGAATTAAAATATTTCAACATATTTTAACTAGATTTAGCGAAACATAATTATTTGTATTCTGAATGACACTTCCATCGAAGATTTACTATTTACTACTTTACAACCTTGGGGTGAAATGTTTTCCTATGCTAAAAATATGAATACCGCCCCCTGTAGACAAAAATATGGACCTGCAGAGTTAGAATTTTCTTCCTGAGTAGAATAACACTTTATAATAAAAACTCATAATCACTAAAAAAAAAAAAAAAATCAAAACAGATCCAGTAAAAAAGTAGCCTTTTGGGGTGCAACTTGATCACCCACTAAGGTACTGCCCTAAACTTTGTCCTCTTTCAGAATGTTCTCCCATTGTGTCCTTTCTTCTCTGTTTTCCCTGTTGGATAGAGTCCTGCCTTTTGGTGGCAGTCCAATGAGTGTCTAGAAGTCTCTCTGTGCACTGGGCTCCGAGGGGGCTGGCCTTCCTGGTTGGTGGAGAACCAATTCCTGGAAGCCGTCCCATTTACTTATATGTAACGGCTTGTTCCTATTCAAGTGTATACACCTGTGTAATTACACCTGCTTACCACGCTGGCCTTCTCTTCAATCAGCTTATTAGCAGGGTTGCCGGGTGTTGGACGCCTACCGATCTCATATTGATCATCCTGGGGATAGCTCATCAATATTAAAATCTTGTAAAACCCCTTTAAAGAAGAACTCCCGCAAAAAATTTTATTCTCTGACCTGTTAGAAAGGTGCATGATATAATCTGTAGTGAATGTCATTTTCTTATCAGAGGCTGAAATTGAGAGTTTCCACTCTCTTCTTATTGTAGCTGGGTCATGTGACCAACTCCCTGACCTCCAAATGACCGAGGACAGCAAGCCAGTCACTTCTCTATTCATTCCTATGAGACTGAAAGTGAGGCTCCCATAGGAATGCATAGAAAATTAGACTTCCTGTCCACACATAAGTCTATGTGTGAGTTGGTGGCTCTAATTCCTAGTCACATGACACAGATAAGAAACTTCAGGATGATATAACTCAAAAATTCAGCTACTGGTAAGAAAATGACATTCACTACAGATTACATCATGTACATTTCTAGCAGGACATGGAATAAAAATTTTTGCGGGAGTTCTTCTTTAAGTTCCCAGTCTGCCCAGTGCAGATTGTGTACCACAAAATCAACTCTTTGCACTATAGCCAGCTTTCCTATAGACGTCAGGAGTATTATAAAGGGGCAGGACTTTCTCCTAATACAATGATTAAGCCTCACAAAACCGAGAAACCTTTTAAGGACAATGTAGGAAATTAGTACAATTACTTCAAATTCCTAGAATTTATAATTTCTCTTTTTGTGTGTGTGTGTTACATCCGGAGACTTTTTTCCCCTTGGTTACAAAGAAAATTACCTTGTTAATGCTATTCATTACCGGCGGAGCTTTCATCTAAGAGCCTTCTGTCACGCGGTATAATAAAATACAGTTAGTGGGCTCTAATCATCTGTAAATGGAAAGTACTTAGTACTCGCTGGAAAAGACACTAATAATATTTCAAGATTTCTTTTCTTTTTTTTTTGTCCTTTTACATGGCCTTTTGACCAAGTGTTCTAATGAACCGGGGCCGCAGAATCTAATGGAAATCATTTAGAATTGAATTTTCCCAATTATTAGTCAGATCAGCAATTTTTTTTCTTGGCAAAAAGTAAAGGAACCATCAAATTATCTAATAAGAAAGTTGTGATAAAGACACTACCCTGAGACCTGAGACATCCGTAGATGTTCTTCACGTGGGGCAAAAGACCTGATTCTGACCATTCCTGCAGATCTTCAGCTCTGTCAGCTTCTTAATGGTGGTCCTACACCTCCCTGGGCAAATGTGCCCAACCCTACCATCTACACCCCTGCAGTAGACAAGCCCATAATCACCTAATGGAACTGGTAGTTAGGCAACTCATAGGGCAGTTCTCGCTCTGGAGACAAGTCTATTTTCTGGATACAGTTAATGGGCATTTAGACATTTCCATATGGAGGTCATTTGTGGTTGTCCCACAATTAGGACCTGTATTAAGTATACTACTATTTTGGTGGCCCATGAAGGCCTATTGACGTTACTGAGGACAATTTAAAGGTTCACTTTACCTGTAACATCTCTGAAAGGAAAGTGAGCTCTTAGGGCCCTTGCACATGGCCGTATGCCCTCCGAGATATACGGTCTGTGAGTGGGCCATATGTCCCGGAGTGGCATTGATCGCGTGCACGGTAGTGCACAGCATTATAGATTACAATGATGCTGTGCATGTCGGGCCACCCGTCGGACTATTGTCCCGCACTCATAAGGTAATATGAGTGCAGGACAATAGTCCCGCGGGCGGCCCAACATGCACAGCATCATTGTAATCTATAATGCTGTGCACTACCGTGCACGCGATCAATGCCACTCCGGGACATATGGCCCACTCACAGACCGTATATCTCGGAGGGCATACGGCCATGTGCAAGGGCCCTAAGAGCTCACTTTCCTTTCAGAGATGTTACAGGTAAAGTGAACCTTTAAATTGTCCTCAGTAACGTCAATAGGCCTTCATTGACGTAGGGCTGTGGGAGTACACATAGACACGCACGTGCAGCAGCTCTTGTCTCCTTCACCAGCGACCAGCAGATTATCAAGAAGGAACGCTTCCCATCATCTGTTGCTCTGTCCTCCCCTGTAAAGGTACATCTGCAGCTAGTTCTTGCAGGACAAAAGCCAAAAATCAAAGTAAAGCAGATGAGAACAGCTTTTCTAGTTACATGGTATTAGGGGAGACCTGGGTGGGTACTATTTCTGTTATGGAGACCAGTTAATATATGTGACAACTGTTTATTTATTATATATTTTTGGCACTTATATAGCACTGACATATTCTGTAGCACTTTACAGACATTAGCATCAAGCTGTCTCCAATGGTGGTTGCATGGTATTAGGGGGGACCTCTAGGTGGGTACTATTTCTGTTGTGGAGACCAGCTGACATGTGTGATGACTATTTATTTATTTTCCACACTTATATAGCGCTGACATATTCCGCAGCACTTTACAGACATTGTCATCATTGTCTCCCGAGGAGCTCACACTCTAAGTTCCCTATCAATATGTCTTTGGAGTGTGGAAGGAAACCAGGGAACCCGGAGGAAACCCATGCAAACAGGGGGAGAACATGAAACAGATGTTTTCCTTGGTCCAGATTCGAACCTAGGGCCCCAGCGTTACATACTATCAGCTTTTGAAGACAACTTTCTAAGCGCAACATTGTCCACTGTATAGCGCCGGTGCTTGGTATTGCAGCGCAGCCCCATTCACTTGAATGGCCATGAGACCGATGAACGTGACGTCACATGGTCTAGGTAGACGCCGCCGCGCCCACCGGAGCCCTGTGGCCTCTTCAAACAGCTGATCGAAGGGGGTCCCAGGTCTCGGACCACCACCGATCAGATATTGATGACCCATCCTAAGGTTAGGTCATCAGTATTGACACTTCGACAACCCCTTTAAACTCTCCATCATGTTTCAAAATGCATTCTTATATTTTGCCTTCAATCTTAGACTCTTTATAGGAAAAGTATTCCCACTGTGTCGGTAAATGTTCTTCTAGTGTCCTAAGAAGGACTGCTGTCAATCCCATCCTACTGTTCCCGCTTTACAATCTGCAGATCTCATTTCAAGATCTCCAGTTGACTTTGGACATGTAACTTTATCGTTCTATCCCGCGGGTTACGAGGAGAATAGATTGGACGGGGACTCGCCGGCTTTATGGTTCTATTAAGTATTTCACAGCATTATTGTTATGGGCTGAAAAGGCCACAAAGTGTGAAGGCAGCGGTGACACTCTTGATTTGTCATTCTATACCCTGGTGTACTACGCTCCGTCCAGGCTTTCCACTAAAACTGAGAGGGAAATAAAAACGGTGCAATATATGCTCTATGAAGTGTCCACATGAGAGGAAAATCCATAAATACCATTTATTCGGCCAATATTTTAATTTTAGAAATATCTACTGTTTAGTGTTGATATCTATATGAAATTATAGGGGCATCGCCAGAAGATGTAACCAAACCTCCCCATTTATGAACCCGATCATACCCTGATCCTATGGTACAACATGCTGGAACCTATTTAAAGTGTTCAATTTCCCCGCAGTGCCCCCACAGGTGAAATGAAGCATTACATCGCTCCCATTAAAATCAACAATGGACTGTCTGTGTAATCTATAGACGCGATGAGTCCTCTATAGCAGCTCTTTTGGCAAAAAGATGTATATCCTAAATGGGTGATGGTCTGTATTAACCTGAGTGATCACTTAAAGGGGTTGTCCTACAAAAAATATTTAGCAGTTTTCAAACCAGCACCTGGATCTAAATACTTTTGTAACTGTATGTAGTTAAAAATTTAGCATAGGCACTGAGTTATTCAATAAAATCTATCTGTATAGCGCCACCTGCTGGTAGTTATTTTCCTATTTCTCTGTCCACTGAGTTATTCAATAAAATCTATCTGTATAATGCCACCTGCTGGTAGTTATTTTCCTATTTCTCTGTCCAGTTCACTAAGGTAGATGCACATGCTCAGTTTCATCTTTCAACTGCCTCCAGAGTTGTGATAGGGAGAGAACAGCAGCAGAAAGGACGTGTTCCCTTAGCTTCCGCAAAAAGGACACGCCCCCCTGAGCTGCAGCAGAAAAGACACTCCCCTTGAGCTGCCAGCTTGATATAAATCTAGCAGAGCAATGAATGTGGAGATCCATGTGAGGTACAGGGCTGGTTCTAGCTTTATATATTAATCTTGGTAAAACCTCTTTGAGGAGATAGCACTTTCTGACTATTCTATAATTGTAGCTCCCAACCCTACTCCATAAAGACTTAGGACTTGATATATCAAGACTGGCTTGTTGGACACTGGTGTTGATGGTCCCTGTGCTGCTTGAGGGGGCATTGAATTTCTGATGAGGCTCCACCCCATAAATGAAATGCCTCCTCCTGCAGTCTTTACGCAAGGCTCGTAATTGATTGGTAATCACGGTAGTTTAAAAAAGAAATGTGCCCTGCGTTTGCGAGTAGATTTAGACTAGATTTAACCTGCAACCAGTTTTTGTAACTTTTTAACACCAAAACCATGAAATAAAAGAGATGATAAATTACTCCCATAGTTTCAGTAGTTTAAGTAAATAGCATACACATACATGCAAACATAAAAACACATACATACAAAGATAAAATAGAAAAGTCAGATGATTTTGATGGTATCAGATGGCAATCTCATGCGTATGACGATTGCAAAGCCTTAAAGGGGTTCTGCAAGATTTATTAAAATTAAGGAGGGAGCAAAAGACATGATCTCTACAGGCCCATTTGTGATCCGAGGGCTGATGCAGGAGAGGCAGGACATTTTAGGTGAGTACATTTCTATTTTTTTTTTATACAGCCCAGAACTTCCGGGTTAAAATGTAAAAAATGAAAATCAGACATCATATAGTATAGTACATGAAAATTTCTTTCTAACAAAGATAGAACCAGCCCTGTACCTCACATGGATCCAGAGATCTCCACATTCATTGCTCTAGATTTATTTCAGACTAGCAACTCAGGGAGCGTGTCCTTTCTGCTGCAGCTCACTCCCTGTCACAACTCAGGGGTCCTTTCTGCTGTAGCTCTCTTTCCCTGTTACTGACACAGACGATATGGCTGGTGGCATATGAAGATTTAAGCTGAGGGCATGCGAAGTGGACAGAGATATAAAGAAAAGAACAAACAGCAGGTGGCGCTATGCAGATACATCTTATTGAATAACCCTGTGGCTATACTAAATTTTTAATCACATTCAATGACAAAAGTGTTCAGATCCAGGTGCTAGTTTGAAGAAGGTAGAATATTTTTCATGACACAACCCCCTTTATTTTTATAAATCTTGGAGTACCCTTTCAGTAAAGATACAGGGGGAAAGGGGGGGGATGGTGGTGTCAAAAATTATCTAATCCCGAAGCTTCTTCCAAAGCAGCTCATGATTACAATAGGGTTATAGGGACATTGACAAGAACCAAATTTATCAATGTAAAGGATATTGATGTGTAATTAGCAGGAAATAAGTAGCAGATTTGTCAATAGTTACAGTGATACATTGTTAATAGAGATATTGACAAATAATCAATAGAGAGGTGAGAATATTGATACATAATGAATAGTGATTAAGTCAAGTACTTACATATGACCCCATTGTAATTAACCAGCTCATCAATACTAAGAGTCACATGAAACTGACAGGAAGGCAGTGTTTCAACATTCACCGCTCCTGACATGTCTGGTTTAATAACTTCATGCATTCCCAATGTAATAACAATTCTGGAACATCTATTCTTATGTCTCTATGTTGTGCCATTCCTTTATTATTTCTACTAGAAGTTAAGAATTGATTGCTAGCAGTCTGCAGTAAGGGTACAGAGGGGAGGTAACCAGTTGGGGGGGTGTCCCTGCACAGTCTGAAAATGGCAGCACTGATAGGATAGAGTGAGTCTGTGCAGGTACACCCCCCCCCCAACTGGTTACCTCCCCTCTGTACCCTTACTGCAGACTGCTAGCAATCAATTCTTAACTTCTAGTAGAAATAATAAAGGAATGGCACAACATAGAGACATAAGAATAGATGCTCCAGAATTGTTATTACATGGGAAATGCATAAAGCTATTAAAACAGACATGTCAGGAGAGGGGAGAGGTCCTCCTTAAAGGGACTGTCAGACAGCACACCTCCTATAAAAGTTAGAACTTTGGTGGTCTTGATACCTGGGATCACCACTGATTCACAGAACAAGCTAGTTTTGGTTTTAAAGGATATAGGTGGTCTGTTGTAAACTGAATTCAATCAGCGTTACAGGCAGTAACACTTACCATAGAAGCAGACCATGCAACTGTTATAAAGCCTGTGTTGAGAGGGAGGCCTGGCACTAAACTCCTTTTTCTGCTTCATTATGTTTTCCTACAGCTACCACTAGAGGGAGCTCACTGCATACAGATTTTACAGCTCTGTGCTCAAGTGGTACTTAACTCCCCCTAGTGGAGGTGCAGAGGATTACTACAGAGAATTTTTTTTTACGTATTTAATGCCTTGAGAAGATGCAACTATAAGGATTGGTTACTAGATTACTAAGAATACCCCTTTAAAAAGTTATAACTCTGGGAGCCTTGAAATCTGACATGTGAGCTTGACATAGGCAGTTCTAAAAGGAACTGAATGAGCATGTCAGGCAATTGGGCACCTACCATACAGTTAGGCCATGCAGCTTCTATAAGGGCCTGTGGTGGTGGGGGGGGGGAGTTGGCATTGAAAAAACATCTGCTTTATTGTGTTTTCCTGCAGCAACCACTAGGGGGAGCTCACTGCATACAGATTTTTACAGCACTGGTCTTCAATGGAACTGAACTCCCCCTAGTGGAGAAGCAGGGGATTACTGTAAGGAAGTTTTCTTCTGTATTTTAATACCTTGAAAAACTCTTGACTATAATGATAGGTACTAGATGATACTAGATGAACACAATCACAGTATAGAGAAGAGCTCTTTATAAATTTTGCTGTGGGGCCCTAAGATTCTATATATTCCACTAGTTACAGGATCCTGCCCTGATGGAAAATCGACAGACCCCATTATAGTCAACGGGGTCCATCCAGCACCGTTCATTTCCGTCATTTGACAAATGTACATCTTCCATTATTTTTGCTGTCAGTCTCCTTTAATGGAGCAGAGCAATGGAAATACATAGCACCAATGCGAAAAGAGCAAAATCTGCCCCCCCCCACATCAACTCTGCAACATCTAACAAAATGAACTCTGCTACATCGCACAGCTACTTCTATGGTTTCCATTTCGCTGCCAGCAGGTCATTGTAGAACCAATATTAATAAATTGGAAACCATCCTGCCCCGGAATAGTCAGCAATTTTTTACACCCCTGCTGTATCTCAGCTATTTAACGATAAAAAAAGTCCACGTTCTGAAGTTTCCGGCTAATAATTCTCTTCCACCTGTCAGTTTTCCTAAAGATTGCTGCCATAAATGGGAAAAATTGAGAATTGTTGCTTACACGGCTGTACTGATATATCATCGCTGGGCTGATGAGAAGAGATTGCCTGGCTGAAAACTTACAAGGCGTCTTTAATCTCACCGTTTACAATTCTAAGCCCCCGGCTCGCTGTCACTTTTTTTTTTCCTTCTTCTAAAGGCAATTAGATGGAAGCAGTAAACGACGACAGACGCTGCATGTCAGGCAAGCGATAGGGATCGGGTATTAATTGATCACATCCTTGAGATTTATATAGGTGACAAGGGAGGTGATATATCCTAAAATGACCAAAAGTCTAGAAGAAATGCAGATATAACTCACTGGTCCTGCATTACATGAGATTTAAAGGGGATGTCTAGTTTAGAAAATATAAGGGGGGATTTTCTCATCAGGACTCCAATCTATTAACCAGAATGTAAAGCAGCTAGAAAAATAATCTTACACGCTGGATGACCTGGAATATTCATCTATTATATAGATAGCCCATTGATGTCAATAGAAGTTGTGTAATGCTTCATTTAGCCTGTGGTGGCATTGCAGGAGAAGAAAACACTGGATCCTTCTCAGATTACCAACGATTGCTGCAGGTTCCAGCAGGAGAATACTTGATGATCATCTTATTATCAAGGACTCTCCTAACAACAATTGGGATTGCTCAAAATAGACAGTCCCTTTAAAGGTCTGTGCACTGTGTTTTAGAAAATACTTGTATATTCCTTCAAATCCTGGAGCATCTCTTCTCAAAACTATGAATAACTTGACACACCTGGCTGGTTGCCCCTTTTCCCTATGGATACGTTGTCAGTTCACTCATGATTGCTCCACTTCCTGTTTCCTCTTTGCACTTTTCAATGAGATGAGTGCAGGGAGGGATAGAGAGAACTGTGCAGCTACTGTACAGCTGCAGAGTTTTCTCTATGATCGGGCTGAGGCAATTTAGGAACATTTTGCCCGATTGTTGAAGGGGTTGGCACATCTTATGTGTTGATGGCATATCACTAGGATCCATCTCTGGGCCCTACTCTTATCTGCAGAATGGAACCCCCAAAGTGAAGCATTCACTGCTATAGCGGTGAACAAAGGGTGGCTGGGGCTGCTCTCTGTTCACTTCAGGGGACCCGTTCTGGAGATAGAAGCAGTTCCCAGAAGTGGGACTTGTACCTGTCTGACATTGATAGAATTTCCTAGCAATATGCCACCAATTTCTGAGAGAAGTCAACCCTTTTAGGGCTCAAGCACACGGCCATTGCCATTCTTACGGTCCGCAAATTGCGGATCCACAAAACACGAATACTGACCAAGAGCCTGTCGCCATTTTTTTTCGCAAATGTCCTATCCTTGTCAGCAAAATGGACATGATTAGGACATGTTTATTTTTTAGCGGGGCCACAGAATGGACTTACAGAACGGACTTACTTTGTGGATCCATTGAGATGAATGGTTCCGCATCTGATCCTCAAAAAATGCGGATCGGATGCAGACCAAAACCATGAAAATTGTAAAAATAAAAATCAGACATCATACAGTACATGACAACCTCTTTCCAACAAAGCTAGAACCAGCCCTGTACCTGACATGGATCCAGAGATCTCCCCATTCATTGCTCTGCTAGATTCATATCAAGCTGACAGCTCAATAGGAGTGTCTTTTCTGCTGCAGCTCAGGGGCGTGTCTCAGCTCTCCCTATCACAGCTCAGGAGGCGTGTCTCAGCTCTCCCTATCACAGCTCAGGAGGCGTGTCCATGCTCTCCCTATCACAGCTCAGGAGGCAGTTGAAGGATGAAAACTGAGCATGTGCGGCCGTCTCAGTGAGCTGGACAAAGAAACAAGAAAAAGAACAAACAGCAGGTGGCGCTATACAGATCCATTTATTGAATAACTCAGTGGCTATGCTAAATGTTTAATTACATGCAATTACAAAAGTATTCAGATCCAGGGGCTGGTTTCAAAACTGTAGAATATTTTTCATGGAACGACCCCTTTAAGGGGAGAATTGAGGGAGTTTCCCCGGACGGGGTGGGGGTTGGGAGTTTTTAAACCGGTTGTGGTTTGGTGTCACGCCAGCCGCAAGGTTTTCCTAGAAGCGGAATATCCAGGAAACTGCTTGACGGCAGAATTACATTTACTGGTGATTCTTTCTTATTTGTAGTTGGATTTCATTTTCTATCTGGAATGCTACGTATGAGGAGTTATTTCTAGTCGTGTATTTCTCAGTCATTGACCACATTTAGAATATTGTATGAAAAATGCAATCTTACAGACGAACCAAATTTACTGCGTTTATGTGAGAGTCAAATTTCAATACAACAGGGAAAATACCGTAAATCAAATCACTAGGCTGAAAACATACTGCCATGAGAGCGAATGGGAACCTGCTGCACAGAAGAGGAAGGAAAAATCTTCATAAAAACCTTTTGTTATCAATGGGAAATGGATTTATCAAATATTCTGGATTATTGGACGGCATTGAAAATGAAAGAAAACTCAATGAATCAATGTAGGGGCAGAGAACAGATTTTAGCTGTAATTGTGCATGCCTGGCCAGTCAACAACTTCCTTATGGTCTTCCTACCAAAAAAGCAGGACGTGTGACCGCAACTGGACTTGCAGAGGTGTAACCACCATAGCGGCAGACCATGCGACTGCTATGGGGTCCAGGGCAATGAGGCAGTGGAAAAGTAAATGAGGCAGTGGAAAAGTAGCCCAAGGGTCATTGAAAGGGGTTTAGGCAGAAACCCTTCTGTCCTGTGGGGGGCCTGGTTGGATCTTCACTATGGGGCCCTTAGTTCTCTATGTACGCCACTGAGTAGGAGGAGGCCAATCGCTAAACTGCCTCCCCTGCTTCTTTTTAAATTGGTTACCTTCAGCCACCAGTAGGGGGAGCTCATTGCATACTGATTTATACAGCTCAATGCTAACTTTTTAAAGGGGTATTACGGTTAGGATAAGTGATACTACTACAGAGTTCGGACTAGATTATTGGAGGTCCGAACTCTGGGACCTCCACCGACCACGAGAACAGGTGGCCCTGAAAGGGAAGGAGAATCAGATTGAGAGTGCACACTACTGCTCCATTGATCTCTATGGGACTTCTGGAGATCATCGAGTGCAGCACTTGGCTATTTCGATCAGATCTCATAGAGATGAATGGAACAGGTCATTTCAAGAGTACCTGCGGAGTACTGACCCCTTGTTCTTGTGATGCCTCCTTGCACACATGTGATGTAGATGTACAAGGGGTTGCCTGCTTTAGATAACTGCTCTAGGGGTGTGGAGAGGGGCAGGTGGCACCAAGGTCCATCAGCCTTACCACCATTTCACCTGAAATGGCTAAAAACATCTAGGATGTTCAAGAAAATTAGGTTGATCTGCCAATTTTGTGCAGGCAGTCCTGCTAATATGGGAAGTGTTGGCAAATATATGTCCAAAGAGTCCAGGTCCTACAAGAACCGGACTCTTCAGGCTTTTATACGGTTGCTTCAAGTGTTCTACCACCATGTTACCTGGGTCTCTTCATGACTGATATCACATTGGGTTGGAAAACTGAATTACGGCAACATATCTCATCCGATGAACATTGAGGCATGTGCATCACCTTCTGACGCGTTTTGCGTCTTCTTATTGTTTACCGCAGCCCATAAATGTTTTTGCTGCTCCCCTTCCTTACCCTTTATAACACAAGGAATGCTCGGACTTCATCATCGTAAATGTGAAACTTCAAAGAAGAATAACGTCCTGCGATTCATCATGTCGGTGAGGGGAAGCTGCCAGCACTCAGTCATCTGCGCCATCTCACTGCCGGTCACTCAATACCCGATCAATACCATATTTGCTCTTACTTAGGAGTAATCAATTAGACAGGGGATATTAATTAGCAGCGATCACATTACTTAAGGAATTAAAGACTCGAGTCTTTTCTTCCAGGGAAGGACAAGTGTCAGAAACAATCCATTTGAAAGGATGACTGATCGCGGTGTCACCGGTTCATTTTACTCGGCAGTGTCTCCTCCATGAACGGTTTTCTGCAGTGATAGATTATAACTGGGACTGGAGAAGGAGGCCTCACATGGGTATTAGGCTGCCAAGTAGGTTCCAGTCTGGACACTGTATTATTTATGCCGGCTGCAGAGCTGTAGGGGGCGGAGCATGACACCAAAGAGAGAGTCCCCCAATAAGCCCAGATGCATCAATCTCCCCCCCACCCAGAATTTTGTTCATCATGGTATAATGAATGCTATACAACTTTCTAATGATTGTGTATAATTACTTAGCTTGCTTTCCATGAACAGAAATATTTACATCTTATTTATCATTAGAGATGAGCGAATCCTAAAAGATTCGGGGATTCGGTATTCGGCGCCGAATCCCACCGCGGGATTCGTGGATTCGGGCCGAATCACGAATCCCATTAAAGTCTATGGGAGACCCGAATCTTTTTGCAGGGGCCAAAGGTTCTGCACAGTCAAGTTTGCCCCAACATGTGAAAACCTCAGAAAATGATGGAAACACCTTGGAAATGCATAGGAAACACCAGGGGCAGCATGTAGGGATGCCTCTGAGGCTCCCTAAGGGCTCATTCAGACGTCCGTTTGGTGTTGTCCGTGTTTTGCGGACAGTGTGCCGTCCGCATCTTTTGCAGCCCTATTGACTGTGAATGGGTCCGCACCCGGTCCACAAATTGCGGATCAGATGCAGACGATTTTTGCGGACGTGTGAATGAGGCCTGAGGCTGATGCTGCAGGTCCCTACCTTATGTAAATTTAGGTCACATGTCACTGCCAGCCAATCACTGCTGGGGAGGTATAGGGGCTGTTACATCACAGCAGGCGTTCCCACAGGCTTCCCTTTGATGCTGATTGGCTGAAAAAACCGGGCATTTCAAATTGGCAGTGACTCATGAATCTTCACGAATCCGCGCTTCCTCGGGATGCCGAACCGAGCCGAAGCGGGCAAGATTCGTGCGAATCCCAAATCTTGCCGCTCCGGCTCGCTCATCACTATTTATCATACAACTAATTAAAGGGGTTGTCTCAATAAAACTGGGCAAAAGGTTTTCGTAAGGGAGGGAGGGAGTCCCTTGCTCAAGACTCCCCTTTTTTTCTCTTTTTTTTTCTTGGGGGTAAGAAAAGTTGAGCGGCAAATGTATGAAAATTGTCTGTGTATGTATTTGTTAAAGGGGTTTTGCCATCACATACAATGGGGGTGTATCGCTAGGATATACCCCCATTGTCTGATAGGTGGGGGTCCCACCTCTGGGACCCGCACCTACACAGAGAACAGGGTGGGGAAAGTAGTGGGAGGACGCACTGTGTATGCTAAACCGCCCTCCAATCCTTTCTGTGGGGCCGCCAAAAATAGCCGAGCTTTTTCCATTGGCCCCATAAAATGAATGGGAGCGGGGGCCGCGCATGCGTGGTGTGCTCCCATTCACTTGGTCCTCCAGCCACAACTCTCCCCGCTACGTTCTCGTTGTAGGTGCAGTCCCAGAGGTGGGACCCGCATTTATCAGAGAATGGGAGCATATCCTAGCGATATGCCCCCATTGCCTGTGATGGGGAATAGCCCTCTAATTTGTTTAAAGTGAATTAAAATGTTTAAAACATGAAACTATAGGAAGAGAGAGTCGCTCTGTTCAAGCATTCCCATTCTAGAAGCCTCGAGCCGTCCTCGTAGATGCAGCCATCAGCTTGGCCAGAGCAGAAAGCAATCAAGACCTCGCCGCGCTCCCGTAACAAGTCCAGCCCGCGTTTCTCCAACGTTGTGGCAACCAGTGCTGATGACAGTGTAGCTGGTCAGCTTATCAGGGAGCAAGGACACCAAGGGAATCAGTGTCGGCACCGGTATCATGTGCTTCCTGAAGACCGGGTATTTATATAGGAAACTGCTGCCTGTGATTGGTCTTCTTGCCTCACATGATTAGTTTGTGTTTTATGTGGATTCCTGGACTTTTGACTTTCTGCCTCTTAGTGACTTCACCTCTGACTACTGATTCTGGTTCTGACATTACCTCCTGGTTTTGATATATTACTCTGCGTTTATTTCTTTCTTGGTCCTGACAGTATTCTCTGGTTTTGACTTGGCCTTTTGTCTTCCCTAAGTAGATCCTGCACTACTTAGTCAGGTCAAGGACCGTCGCCCAGTTGGGGACAGTGGTGTGGATGGAGATGAGGTATGCGCTGTTCCCTACCTAATGTGGCAGAGCATCTCTCTTAGGAACACTTAGCACATCCACCCTCATATTGACTGCCAATTCTGGTACTGATGGTACCTCCTGGTTTTGACCCGGCTTGATATATTACTCTGTTTTTTTTTGTTTCTTCCTTGGTTCTGATGGTATTCCCAGGTTTTGATTCACCCTGTCTGACTTCCCCTTTTGCCTCCCCTATGTAGGTCCTGCTTGCTTAGTCAGGTCAAGGACCATCGCCCAGTTGGAACCACCATATAGGTAGGAACAGTGGTGTTGGTAGAGATAAGGTCTGCACTGTGTCTCTCTTTAGAAGACCTGGCACATCCACCCTTTAGACAGACCGCCCATTGATTTTATTGGAAAAAGGGTGATAGATTATTTTCCAGCGGTGGTGCTGCAGGAGGATCACACATCTACTGTTAGACTACCATGCAAATGACATCTGATTGCTGACAGTCCCAGATTATTCTTTTTTGATGACATACAAAATGGATCACTTTTCTAGGGTTTAACAATCCCGTTATATGTTTTTTTTTATTATTATTTTTACAAGCCCATGTTGCATGTTTTCTGCAATAAATGGTGAAGATTCAGGATTTCTATAATTCTGTATGAAATGAGCGGAGAAGGTTACAATATTTATTCTTCACAATAGCCCATACTTTACTCATAGTCAGATGCTGTACTGTACAGCTAACCTTCTCTATGCCAAGGTCCCCGCGGGTCCCGGTAGCATTTGCAGAGGTCAGTCACACAATGACGGTGATGTGAAAAGTATTCACATTAAAAAAATAAAAAATAAAAAATCCAAATGGGAATTGAAAGGAGAGGAAAATAGCTAATGTGTTCATGCTGCAATGTCTTCTCAGTAACAAATGATGATGTCTATTTAAAATGAATAAAGTCAAATGGTATTAACTCCAACGTATTCCTCCGGTCTTAGCATGAGGTCACCTTGCTATTGTGGAGTATTATACTGCTGAGATTAATAAGACCTGGGCCACTATTTATACAAGAAGATGTGACACCTTGTGCTGCTGGATCCAGGATGATGTCTTCATTTATTACAACGTTTTAGAAATCAATCAGATTACACAATAGAGGTATTATGGTAGGTATTCATCCAGGATCTGCTTAATTATTCACAAAAAAAATTTCTTAAAGGAGAAATACACATCCTATGAGGGTCAGGATGCAATTCTGAGTTTAACTGCATGTGACAATATATATACTGTATATAATTCCAGATTTTCACTAGAGAGCCTTTAAACTGAGTGCTAAACTAGCAGAATGCTTCCGCCGGGTATATTTCATCTATTTCATATATGTTTGTGTGTGTCCCCCACCCCTTAACAATGACTCCCCCCCCCACTGTGCCCTGCCTCCTTAAAATGGGACTTCCACAGCAGCCCACCCCATTAACTTTGACCTTCAGAGCAGCCTGCCTCTTTAACAGTGAGTTCCACAGCACCTCATCCCCCTTGACAATGACCTCCATAGGGGCCCGCCCCTTTACAGTGACCTCTACAGCACCCACCCTTAACACTGACCATAGGTTACAGTCCCCTTAACTGACCTCCACCATTGCTGGTCCCCTTGACAGAGACCTCCACAGCGACTGCCCCTTTAACAGTGACTGCCCACAGTACCCAGCTCCCTTAACAGTGACTGTCACAGTACCCCGCTGCCTTAACAGTGAAATTTACATTATATTAGGTAGTGATGATTGAGGATGAATTAGTCTAAAACATAAGTTATATTTATGGCAACCGGAATACCCACAGCTCTCTGCCCCTTTAAAGCAGACCTACAGCAGTGAAGAAAAATGGCTGGGTTGTTATGGAAATCTGGTGTCAAACTGTGTGTGTGGAGACTAATGGTCTGCGAGCTTCTATTGGCTGATAAGGGTCATGTGACCAGGTTTCTATTGGCTAATTAATTTTTTGGGGAATATCTCAGGAACGGTACGTCCTGGAGAGCTGAGACACAATCTAAAACCTTCCTGGACACCTGATTTACCTGTGTGCCAAATTTCATGATTGTAGCTGCGACGATGCGGATTCCTTTAGCGGACATACATACACACATACACACATACACTCAGCTTTATATATTAGATGGCTAGACAAACTATCAAGTGCTACCTGCTCAGTTGCTCCCTAAAGGAGATGACCAACTTGACCCATCTGCGACATTGATGGCATATCGCTACTAGGACATGCCATCAATGTCACTGGTGCAGGTCCTACCCCTCCACAATGGGATTCCAGGTAAACAGAGAGCATGGCCAACTTCTGGTCACTGCCGAGTTCTCAAAACAGCTGAACGAGGGGTCACATAGTGGTGAATAAAGAGGTAGCCAAGCTCGCTCTGCTATTTTTGGAACTGCCATAGTGATGAGAGGAGAGAACGCAACACATGCTAGGTGTACTCCTTCACTTCTGGTGCCCTGTTGGGACCTGCACCTATCTAACATTGATGGCAGGGGCGGACTGGGAACTTAAAGTGGCCCTGGAAAAAATACTAAAAGTGGCCAGTTTGTAGTTGGGTCAATGGAAGAAGGCAAGGCCAGCAATACCATATTGGGTACATATATCACCCACAGAGCAAATATCATAGTCATCACAAAATATGCCGCAGACAAAAAACATCCCCAAAAATCCACTGGCTGCCAGAGGGGACCAGATGGCCCTGGCTTCGGCCCCGGGAAATTTCCCTGTAAGGTCTATGGCCAATCCGCCCCTGATTGATGGTATATCCTAGCAATTTGCAATCAATGTCCTACATGGACGAAGCCTTTTAATTCTCACCTGAGGTGGCAGCCCTAAGTACTAATAATTAAAGGGGTTGTCCGGGTTCAGAGAACCTACATACTGCAATTTCACCAAGCAGCCCGCCTGAGAGGGCATCGGAGCACCGGTGACGTACCGTTTCCTGCCGGCAGAGGCTTCCGCCCGGCAGTGAGCCGGTGACGTCATCGGCGCTGATGGACGGGCTTAGCGCTGCCTAGCCAGTAAAACGCCTAGGGCAGTGCTTAAAGCCGGCCCATTAAGGCCGGTGAGTCACCGACTCACTGCGGGCGGAAGTCGCCCGGCAGCGAGTATTATAAACATAAGAGACCTTGCCCTGCGCGATCTAGCGCAGGGCAAGGGGGGGGGCATCAGAGCATGAGATGCTCCGATGTCCTCTTCAGGCAGGCTGCCTGGGTGAAATTGCAGGTATGCCGGTCTTCTCTGAACCCGGACAACCCCTTTAACTGAGGGGTCGGATCTAGCTTCTGACTGGCACATCAAACTATTTATATCTGTCAATTAACAACTATGCATAAAAAAATAAGATGCCACTTCTCTGGATCCACTAGCAGATGTCTCATCTGATGAGGATTAGTGTCAAGTTTTCAGTAGATGCCTCCTCTGATTAGGATTAATAAGGCACCACTTTTTCTGGATCCACCAGTGGACGCTCATCTGATGAGGATTATAAGGTGCACTTTTCTGGATCCCTAGTGGATGTTTCATTTTATGAGATTAATAAGGTGACACTTTTCTGGATTGTAGACAATGTTACATTGATGAGGATTAATAA
>ONZH01012455.1:0-19977 GCA_900303285.1 Rhinella marina | reverse complement strand
TAATTTAGCAAGAGAACGCAGTACAGGGCCTATTAAAATGCCTAGATATTGTAATTTCAAAGTTGTTTAACAACAGACGTGGGTATTTACACCAGGTATGTGAGATAATTTAAGCAGAGAACGCACAGTACCAGTGGCCCTATTAAAATGCCTAGATATTGTATATTTCCAAAGTACACAGCCGTGTAGTAACAAGAACAGACGTGGTATTTACACCAGGTATGTGAGATAATTTAGCAAGAGAACGCACAGTACAGTGCGCCTATTAAAAATGCCTAGATATTGTATATTTCAAAGTACACAGCCGTGTAGTAACAGAACAGACGTGGTATTTACACCAGGTTGTGAGATAATTTAGAAGAGAACCACAGTACAGTGGCCTATAAAGCCTAATATTGTATATTTCAAGTACAGCGGTAGTAACAACAGACGGTGGGTATAACCCAGGTATGTGAGATAATTTGCAAGAGAACGCACAGTACAGTGGCCTAAAATGCCTAGTATTGTATATTTCAAAGTACACAGCCGTGTAGTAACAGAACAGACGGTGGGTATTTACACCAGGTATGTAGATAATTTAGCAGAGAACGCACAGTACAGTGCCTATTAAAATGCCTAGATATTGTATATTTCAAAGTACACAGCCGTGTAGTAACAGAAACAGACGTGGTATTACACCAGGTATGTGAGATAATTTAGCAAGAACGCACAGTACAGTGGCCTATTAAAATGCCTAGATTTGTCAAGGTAATTTAACTTTTACACACGCGTGTAGTAACACCAGGTTTATATTTTGCCAACCAGTATTGTGGATATTTTACAGAGAACGCACAGTACAGTGGGCCTATTAAATGGCTAGATATTGTATATTTCAAGGTACACAGCAGCCGTGTACTAATGAACAACGGTGGTATTTACACCTGGTATACAAAAAGGGTATTGCAGGCACACAGAACCCAGAACACCCTAGAGCCAAATAAACTGTATTTAAAAAAAATAAAATAAAATTCACAGCCGTATACTGCCAGATCAGATGGTGCATATACACACTAGTTATATAACAGGGTTTTTCAGCCAAAAAGAACGCCTGAACAGTAGTGCCAAATATAGTTTGGTAATGTAGCAGAGCACCTAATACACCACTAATGGCTCTCTCTGTCCCTACTCCAGCAGCTATCCCTGAATACGGCAGCCGTTCTCTGTAAAGTGTATCTTGTAGTAAAGCTATCACTGTAGTGCACTATAGTAGCCCTGATAAGGGCTTTTAATCACGCTCCTGCCGTGTCCAACTGCTAAAACCTGTCTGTCCCTTCTCCAGCCTCTGTCCCTGACTAAGTTCACGCAGCATATGCGTACGAGCAGGAAGAGCTGAGTTTTTAATATTCGAGGTCACATGGTTTTTCCAGCCAATCCATGTAGACGCTGTTTTCGCGCTGCCAGCGTGCTCAGCGTGCCTGTCATACCCCCCCTGCATGTTGATTGGTGGAAAAAGAGCGCCAGGGAAGTTGGGAGGGGAAACGAATTCTAAGTGCGCCATCGCCGTTATACTCGATTGAAATCGAGTATGCCGAATAGCGTAGTATTCGATCGAATACCGGGCTTGATCGAACACTACTCGCTCATCTCTAGTAGAGATGTGAGGGATGTTCATTCGGGGTGTTCATTCAAAAGGTAGGACTCTATATGAAAAAGATTGGCATCTTCACTACAGCAACAAAAGGTAACATATTGTATAGAGCAGGGATGCCCAACCTGCAGTCCTCCAGCTGTTGCAAACCTACAACTCCTAGCATGCCTGGACAGCCTACAGCTATTAGTTTTGCAACATCAGGAGGGCCGCAGGTTGGGCATCCCTGGTATAGAGGATCATTTGTCCACTAACTCAGGCAATATGCAAAGTAGTGGTAGACTTATAAATACAAGTTGGTAAAGATTTGGTCATAGAGTGTGCATGCAGGCACATATACATAATTACACTAAATTGTTACCATGAAATTAAAGAGCTTGTCAGGTCCTTTTTATATTAAAGGCCTATCCTTAGGATAATCCAGCAATATCTAATGTCTGATACCTACAGCTTGCTTTTTAGGTGTCCTCCAGTAGTTCCTGGAAGTGATGATATGGACCACACAGAGACCTGGCCTCAACATCAAGTCTGTCTGGGATGACAAGAAGAAACAGGATTTGAGCAAGCCTACATCCAAAAAAACATCTCTGTGCTTAGTTCTCCAAAATGTTTTGAACAACCTCCATGCCTAGTCCCATCAAAAACTGTAAGAAAGCAAAGGGTGATCACACCAAATATTAATTTGTTTTAGATTTCTTTAGTTCATTGGTAAAAAAAAGAAAAAATAACTATTAACCCCTTCAACCCTGGGTCTGTTTTCACCTTCCTGCCCAGGCCATTTTTTGCAAATCTGACATGTGTCATTTTATGTGGTAATAACTTTTGAACGCTTTTACTTATCTGGGCTATTCTGAGATTGTTTTCTCGTCACATATTGTTCTTCAGGACAGTAGTAAATTTGTGGCAAAATATTTCATTTTTATTTATAAAAAAATTCCAAATTTACCAAAAATGTTGAAAAATTTCCAAATTTCCAAATTTCAATTTCTCTACTTTCCAAATACATAGTAATACCTCCAAACATAGTTATTATTTTACATTCCCCATATGTCTACTTTATGTTGGCATCATTTTATAAATGTCATTTTACTTTTTTAGGACGTTAGAAGGCATAGTATAGAAGCCATTTTTCAAATTTTCAACAAAATTTCTAAAACAATTTTTTTAAGCACCAATTCAGATATAAAGTGATTTTGAGGGGCTTATGTAATGGAAACCACTCATAAATGACCCCATTTTAGAAAATACACCCCTGAAATGATAAAAAAACTGATGTTACAAACTTTGTTAACCCTTGAGGTGTTCCACAAGAATTAAAGGAAAATGGAGGTGAAATTTAAAAATATCACTTTTTTGGTAGATTATTCATGTTAATCTTTTTTTTTTCTTGCAACAGCAAGGGTTAACAGCAAACTAACCTCAATATACATTGCTCTGATTCTGCAGTTTACAGAAATACCCCATATGTGGTGATAAACGTCTCTCTGGGTTTGTGGCAGTGGTCAGAAGGAAAGGAGCGCCATACGGATTTTGGAGGCAGATTTTGCTAGAATGTTTTTTAGGCATCATTTTGTAATTGAGAGACCCTGATGTCCCCTAGAGTGGAAACCCTCAAAAAGTGACCCCATTTTGGAAACTACACCCTTCAAAGAATATATTAAGGGGGATACTGACCACTTTGACCCCCTAAGCGTTTTACGGAATTTGGAAACACTTGGCTATGATATATAAAATAATTAAAATGTTGCTTTAGCCCCAAATGTTTCATTTTCATAAGGGGTAACAGGAGAAAAGCAGGCCATAATTTGTTCCCCATTTTCTCCTGAATACGGCAACACCCCATATGTGGTGGTAAACTGCTGTGGGGGAACATGGCAGGACTCAGAACAGAAGGAGCGCCATATGGATTTTGCAGCAAGGATTTTGATAGATTGGTTTGCGGGAGCCACTGGTTTTTATTTTTTTGAGTTATTGTCTTATGTGTGGGCTCATTTTTTGCGGGATGAGGTGACGTTTTCATTAGTACCATTTTGGGGTACGTAAGACTTTTTGATCGCTTGGTATTACACTTTTTGTGTGAGTCAAGGTGAAAAAAATAGCTGTTTTGGCATAGTTTTTTTTTTAATTTTTTTACAGCATTCACCTGATCGGGCAAATAATGTGATGTTTTTATAGAGCAGGTTGTTACGGATGTGGCGATACCCAATATGTCTACCATTTTTATTTTTGTTAAATTTTACACATTAGCTGCATTTTTGAACAGAATTAAATCTTGTTTTTGTGCTGCCATTTTCAGAGAGCCATATTTTTTTATTTTTTGTCTTAGGTAGGGTATCAATTTCTGCGGGATGAGATGAAGTTTTGATTGGTACCATTTTGGGGTACATATGCTTTTTTGATCGCCTGCTATTACACTTTTTGTGAGGCAAGAGGAAAAAAAATAGCTGTTTTGTCATAGTTTTTTTAATTTTTTTTTTACAGCATTCACCTTCGGGGCCATCTCATGTAATATTTTTATAGAGCAGGTTGTTACGGACGCGGCGATACCCAATATGTCTAACATTTTTATTTTTGGAAAGTTTTACACATTAGATGCATTTTTGAACAAAATAAAATATTTTTTTGTGTTGCCATTTTCTGAGAGCCATATTTTTTATTTTTCAGGCGATTGTCTTAGGTAGGGATTCATTTTTTGTGGGACAAGATAACGGTTTGATTATTACCATTTTGGGGAACATGCGCTTTTTTGATTGCCTGCTATTACACTTTTTGTAAGGGAAGGTGACCAAAAAATGGTTTTGGCACTGTTTTTTTTTTTTTTTTACTGCGTTCACCTGGGTGGATCATGTGATGATGTATTGTAATGTATTGGCTGTAAGTGTATTACTCAATGTAATACACTTACAGCCTTCTGCCTGTGAGATCCAGGGGGCTAGATCTCACAGACTTCCGTAGATAGCAGCCGGATGCTTAAGGGAGGCATCTGGCTGCTATCTAAGCAATCGGGTCCCCGTCACAGCAGCGCGGGGACCCGATGGACACCCCTTCCCACCACCCGCATCGCATGTGCTGCGGTCAACGCCGGCATCGGTGTGCCCAGTAGCTGGACCCCCGCCGCTGATCGGGCAGGCGCAGCTCCTGCACCCACCCAATCAAAGCGCCGTACGTGTACGGCGCTGGTCGGGAAGGGGTTAACTGTTCTGTTTTTTAAATCAGTCTTACTTTTCAGCATTTTTTCCACACATGCAAGAAACATTTGCAGAGTACTGTGTGTTGTTGTCACTTTGACATTACTTATGCTGTCTTGGCATTAAAGAGCTTGAAAGGAGTGGGATACTTGAAAGTAGAGACGAGCGAACCATTCAAAAAATTATTCGCCGAACATTCGTCGAACTTTTCCTAAGATTCGTATATTCGACGAATACATTCGTTGTATTTGCATACAAAATATACGTTATTATGTGCTGTTAGCAAACATTCTCGCACTAATAACGAACGTTTATTTAAAAATGTACGCAACTTCTTAGAAGACGTACGCATGAGCGTACAAATAGCGTACAAATTCTCAGCGTACTATTGTCTACGCGATTACGTAATACACAGGCACGCACGACGAGAGGCTGTGGCGTGCACTCCTCAGAGGCAGAGTGAATTTTAGAAAATGGCATCCAGGCAATTCTCATCATTTAGCTCTGCTGTACAGCTGAAATACATAGTCCGGCTGATGGACCGCCACCTGAACCAGCATAAAAAGGAGGTGATCCAGCAGGTGATCCGAGGCTTGCGCTATCGTTTCGACACCATGCGGACCCCGGGCCTGGTCCAGCGTAAATGGTCAGATCTGAAATCGCCCTCAGAGGCAGTATGTATATTTGAGGTAGAACAAGTAAGGTGCAGTCTATCCGGCTAAGTGCATAGTACAACCATCCACCATACAATAAAGTGAATATGAGGACACATTGCAGTACCTGTAAAGAAATACACACAATGGGCAACATACTTGAAAACGTTGCTGAAAGGTAAAAACATTAGTGCAAACAATATAGTGCAAATACATTATAGGTATAATGTAAACATTTTAAATATCACCTACCTAGTATGCTCACAGACACGTTTAAGTCTCTTTTCTTCTGACGCTTGTCATACAACTGGAACAGAGTCCCAAACTCAGTTGCAATTTGTAATCCACATAGGTAATTGTAATCCAAATGGGTAAAAAAATAGCAGCAAAGGTTCCTTAAAAACCCTCTTTCAAGGGGCTCCCCAATAACCTGAAAAGGGGGAAAAAAGGGATGAGGTGCATGTATGCGCAACTTGGTTAAAACTTTTTTTTTTGATGGGGGGAGTCCTGACAATCCATGTCCATCTGGGTGAAGACAAACACAGGGCAACAAAAATAAAAACAAACGCCAGCCAGCGGTGTAGCAATAGAGGAAGCAGGGGAAACAGCTGCTTTGGGGCCCAGACCCACAAGGGGCCCCCTCAGGAGGGAGACTAAAAGATTTTATTGTCAGGCCCCCCTCAACAGTATTATACAATGACATTATATACAGTGACACTATAGAAAGCGGATGGAGCGGCTGTCAGGCCTTGTCTGGGAGAGCTCAATCTTGACTAGCCACAAGAGTGAGGGTTGCATGTGAGTTCGGGGTTGCGAGGAAGTTTCTGGGGGGGCCCCATTCAAAAATTTGCTGTGGGGCCCAGTTAGTTGTAGTTATGCCACTGACGCCAGCTAGTGCTCACCCTTCAAGTTAAGTCCACGTTGTGGCTCCCATAAAAGCTGCAGGATCCTTACTTAAGGGCCAGCAGGTCCTCTTCACTGCTGCTGGAGCTAAAAGACATGAG
The DNA here is from genome assembly GCA_900303285.1 of Rhinella marina. Lineage (NCBI taxonomy): Eukaryota > Metazoa > Chordata > Amphibia > Anura > Bufonidae > Rhinella > Rhinella marina. Next base: position 13,505 of record ONZH01012455.1, on the reverse strand, counting down.
AGGGCGCTCCTGCCTCATGAAAGCTACACTGGCTGCGGCAGCAGACCTCCACCGACCTCTCAGGGAAGGTCTTGGTAGTGACCGGGCGGTCACACTGGCAAGGGCCGTGGCAACTTGGGCCTTGCCCTTTACCTTTTAGGGGCCAGATCCTCCCGCCGGCATACAAGGTGACAGAATCTCAGGCTGTAAGGGCTCTGATAACGGTCTTCCGTGAGCGGCAGACTGTATGGCCAGCACCTGCCATGGCAGTTGGTATTGTACCACCGATGGCTGGTACACGAAACTGTTGGTGGTCATCTGTCCCACATGAAGGATCTGCGGCGGTGGCAAATCTGGTATCAGGGGTTCCAGTTGAGCTTGGGATTTCTCCTCAGATCGCATAGTCCCATCATTGTTCTCATGGGAACACCGAGCCTCTTCTGAGGCCTGGGCCTCCTCACTCCAGTCTTCCGGGGGCGCTGCAGGAGTAGCTGATTGCTTAAGGAGTTTCACCCCAGTAGCAAAGGGGCCTTGGAGGCTCTTCATAGGGGTATAATCCACGTAATCCCCTGCGTGGAGATTGTGGCAGATGGGTGGAAGATACGGCCACTTTACAGAACGGCGGTTCACATATAATTCTTCTGCCGTCTCCTCATCGGCGATAAAACCAACTCCCCATTCCACACTAAACCAAATAACGGTACCCTTTCTGCACTCCAGCTTGGGGTCACCGGACCGTGGGTGCTCCAACACCTGCACAACCCACTCCTCTACCAACTTTTTGTATTCCCAGGGGGTCAGGGCATTCCGGGTGACAGCCTCGGGGACCATCGAATTTTGGCGAAGGGAGTAGTCCTTCCGCGGTGGAGCGGGAACTCCTGCCGCCTCCGCCGTGTCAGCCAGCGGAGTGAACACCTCAGCGGGCACCTCAACTGACTTCTTAGGCTGCCGGACATGTTGAGAGACGTAGATCTCCTCCGGTTCCTTCTCCTCATAGGGGTCGGTGCCCCACACCATGCCTCCCCAGTCAGGGCCTCGCTGTGTCGCCATCTTAATTGCCTGAGTTGCCTTGTCTTCCTCGCGCACTGGAGAAGGGGGTGGAGCTACCGGGGAGGAGTCTGCATCGCTAATGAATTGAATTTGTACGCAACAGCATGTAGAGTAACTTATACGTAGCAATAGCGTATAATTTATAGGACAAACTACGTAGCGAATGCGTACAAAGCCGAAGCGAATCACCTAATATTCTGATTCGCTTCGCAGCTAAAAATTCCCAAGATACGATACGAATCAACGAATCGATTCGCTCATCTCTACTTGAAAGGAGATCAAAGAGTGTCATGCATGACTTTTCAGGGCAATCAGGACACTTTGGGTTTAGGTCAAATTTATTCAGACCTGAGTCTAATCTGACAACTGATTCATGCAAATCATTCCCAAGTCGAATTTCCCAAAAATTTGCTTATCTCTAATCATGATGTTTTCAGAATCGCAAGTGTGCTCATGTGTATAAATGATAGGACAGTGTAGTCCTATTTGTATAAGAGCCAATTTACAAAGTCCAATACCTAGAGCACTAAGCAAGAATGAATCGCTCATTCCCGTCATTGCCTGTGTGTTCAGTTGGATTTACATGCAGTAATCATCCTCTGTGTATGGGGATGAACAATCACTACAGCAGACGCTTATCCCCATACAGATGTATTGTTTGTTGGCAGCACATTCCTGTTTACAAAGGTTTATGTGCTGCCAGAAAACAATGATTTTTTTTGTGGCAGGTAGATGGTGGATCACCAGACAGATGAGCATTTTGCTCATTTGTTGGGTGATTGGTGGCACATATACACAGGGCAATTATCGGGAATGATTATGAAAGCTTTTTCCAATTTATTGGCCCAATAGTTTGCCCAAGTAAATGGACCATGACTCTTATTTGAGCTCCCTTAATGGATTTGTCACTGCAGATAACTGATCTGACTAATATTGGGTGTGACTTAAAAACTGGTAGATTTCAACATGTGCTAGGGGAGTTTTAAAAGCTGTGGTAAAAAATGGTGGACATTTGAGGATAATGGCAGTTGAAACTGTGCAGGAGATGTTGGCTTTTTTGACAGTTTTGGAATAAAGGGAAAACATATAGAACACTGCAAGACCAGCAGGAAAATTATAGTGTGCCCCGTCATGGTGTGAGAGGTGGAATTCTACTCTTTACAAGCAGTTTGTAAGACCAAGTTCACACTACATTTGTGTGGTAGCACTGATGGAGCTGAGAAATCGCAGAATATAACACAGATTGGAAGATTCATTGCAGTGCACAAGGAATGCTACGCATATACATTGGACACAATGGGGTGGGAAGGGAGGGGGGAAGGGAGGATATGTCATGTTTACATGTTTTGTACACTGAAAATGTTTAGTAAAAAATATTTGAATTAAAAAAAAAACCATTTGTGTGGTAGTGTCAATGTATATGCCAGGAATATCTCCCAACATAAAATGTCTCCATAGATTTTAACGGGCGAATGTATGCCAAAATGGTATACTTATGGCATATGTTTAGCTGGGATAGTGTATTGAGTTGTTAACTGAACAACGTATGACACTGTTATTTTGACACCCTACTGTATGGTTATTTGTACACTGTATGACTGCATACCATATTGGGCAGAAGTACCATCAAAAGGTAGCACACAAGATATCAGCCAACAAAAGGTCATCACAGTGGGGTAAATTTACTTATACTGTTGAACTTTACACTGTCTAAGTTTATGTATCCAGGTCTTCATATTAGACAAATTTATGATTCAGGCACTTGGTGCACCATAAGTCTTGTGCCAAATTTACAACAGAATTCTGCCTGTGTGCAAAAAATATGTCCACGTGCCAGAATTCTGTCTGGGCGCCAAAAGTTTCGTCCAAGTTTTAGAACTGTGGTATTTTTGCCACTAATTTAGGAGACAGAGGGGAAGTTGGCATGGTGAAGTGCCTGTAGCCCAATGCTCACACTGCAAAGTAAACTAAGACAGTGTAAACATAGACTTAAAAGTTTTAAACGGTGCCAGATTTATCATAATAACTGATGCTGAGTGATAAATCTGGTGTACTGAGATGCGCTAAACCCGCTCCCCTTCATAAGATGCCACATTCCTTTATGATAAGCCATACCCCTTGTTGGACAAGGCCTAAAAGTTTTTACACATTATCATTAGAGCTGAAGTGGGGCTCATGTCCATGAAGCACAGTTCTGACTGATTCCAGTAGTTCTTGGACTTTCTTTACTTTTTGTAGACTGTTAACTGTTGCCTCACAGGGGCTTCTTCTGTATCAACAGTATATCAACTAGGAAAGAAAAGAGAAATTAAATGTCAGATAAGAAACTGGTTCTTCAGTGATATCCTAATGTACCTTAATTTTGAACCCTTGGTCTCAAATGTTGTATTACCTGCATCTTGACCCCTCCACCCCCATTTAATTGTGGGCCCAGAGGTCATCAATTATTTCTTGATGCTTGGTTTTTACTGGCTCCATCACTTATATTCACATATAGCAAAAATAGTACAGTTGTCAAAAGTGATGAAAACCCCGACAAAACCCCCAAAGTTTCAAAAGGGAGATGCTGATTAAACATCTAATCATTTTTTTTAACAAACGTGAACATTTTAAATATACATTTTACTTTACCCCGATGTACAATTCTTACAGTGAGTGTTTAGAATAAGTGCTTGATTTTTTAAAAACTCAGTGTCAGAAGAAGATCAGCCAACTATTCCCAACTGTACGTGAATGGAAAGTAAATGGAGAAGCTTCTGACTGACAGAGGACCCCCTGAAGTGGCAAACACAAGTCCTTTTCAGAAGGACTGGGGAAGTGGCCTTCAGAACCCATGAACTCTGCTCTGGGGCCTTAGTGTTACTGTTTCACGTGGTGCTTTACGGCCTCTTGACATGAGAATCATTTTACCTGGAGATATCCTTTTCTTATACATATTTTCCTATAGGTCACGGCCTTAAAGATCATATTTCTGTTTAGTGCTGCTTGTAACTTTAGTAGGACTGTGATACAATATTTTATATACTTTCTCTTTATGGTTCATTCCATGACTCCCAGGCTAATACTTAAAGATGGAAGTAGGTAAAAAATAAAACCCCTTTAACTCCATGAGACCCAAGTTAATTATAGTATAACTGTTCAAGTATTATTAGGTTAGTTGCATTGTGTTTGTCTATAATTGTGACAGATAACAATCAGACCACGTTTTATTAGCAATCATAACATCTAAAGAAGCCAATAACATTATAAATCAATAAAATTATACTGTACAAGTATATACGATTCGTATAATTGTCTGAGCCCCAGGCTGACAGCATACAACTATCAGTCCCCGACAATAGCAATCCCGAGGTGTGGCAAGGAGATTATCATCATTATTATTACTTAGTTTAAAACACGATTAATTCCAGGGCACAGTACATATGAAAAGGGTTTACATACATAATATAAAAAGAAGTACAACAAATACTGAGTGACAGACTGGTTCAGGGGGAGAGAATACTGCCTTTGAGGGCTTACAATCTACAAGAGAAGAGGGAAGGAGATGGGTGAGGATGAAAACTGTTTAATGGCTTTGTAGTGGCAGCAGGGTTATTGTAGGCTATGGGCTTTCATGAAGAGGTGAATTTTAAAGGGTTTCTGTCACCAGAATTAACCCGTTTACACTGGCTGACATTAGCAATCCGCTAATGTCAGCAGAATCTAACTCTACTTTTTTTAGGTTTATTGATACCCCCCTTCCTTACCAATTCTTACTTTTGTAATATTTAAAGGGGTTGTCCAATTTATGAAAAAAAAAATATAGCACTGTAAATCTGATGGGCAACAATATATAACTAAGTTCAGCAAGTTTTAGGCAAAAAAAATCTATATTTCCTCATTTCCCTGGTTCTCTTCTGGCCTTTGTTTACATGCAATAACAACAATCTCAGCCCCTCCCCCCTTCTCTGCAAAGGCAGTGAATACAAGTTTGAGTGACATTTCTGCCTGCTAGAATACTCAGCAGCATGTTGTATGTGTAGGACTACAAGTCCCAGCTGTACAATGACATTGCTGATACACACAGGAAATTCTCCCTACCTGTTCTTGTACAATACAATTCCTCTATAACTCCTTGCCCAGCATTTGTCTCCTCTCACTGCTGCAGCTACTGTTTGTTGTAAAGCCTTGAGCCCTCAGTGTGTTCTGGCTGAAGTGGTTAATGTTTTATCTGAAGGAATCCAGGGAGAGAGCAGATAGCAGCCCGGCAAAGAAAGGGGGCGTGTCCAGTGACGTCTCGTGTACAGACTGTTATCTGAACTCTGAGGCTTGTGTACGAAATATCATAGACCAGGGAGATAAGCTGACATCACAGGTCATGTGACCCTTAGTCAACTCTGAGAAACCAGCAGCTTTAGAAACACAAAGTATATGGGAAAGTTGTTATACCTGACAAGTTAGAAACATATAAAGAACAAAAAAATAACTTGGACAACCCCTTTAAATTAGCCTCTAGCAGAAGGGGGACATTGCTGCGGCTCCTAGAGGCTCCTTTCTCCAACCTGATTCCATGCCACTCCGTCCATGATTGACAGGTCCAGCGTTTGTCTTCTTCTGCCAGCCCTGTGTGCCGGGTAAAGCTCGCGCATGCGCTGTGCAGTTTACCCTGCACACAGGGACGACAGCAGGAGACAAACGCTGGCCTGGCCCTGTGAATCAAGGACAGCGAGGCGTGGAATGAGGTAGGAGAACAGAGCCTCTAGGAGCAGGAGCAATGCCCCCCCCTCCTAGAGGCTAATTTACATATTACAAAAGTAAGAATTCTTAAGAACCGGGGGCATCAATCAACCTAAAAACAGCAGAGTTAGATTCTGCTGACATTAACGCCAGTGTAAAGGGGTTAATTCTGGTGACAGAAACCCTTTAAGGTTGCTTTTGGAAGTTTGGATGATGGAGAAGAGTCTGTTGGGGTGGCAAATTCCAGAGTATGGAGTATGCATGGGAGAAATCTTGGAGACGATTGTCTGAGGAGCAAACAAAATGAAGAGGATTTTGTGTGGGGAGGTAGCAGAATAGGTCAGAGATATTTTTGGGGAAACATTTGTGGACAGATGACTAGAGATGAGCGAGCACTAAAATGCTCGGGTGCTTGTTATTCGAGTCGAATTTTTCCCGATGCTCGGGTGCTCGTTTCGAATAACGAACCCCATTGAAGTCAATGGGAGACTCAAGCATTTTTTGCAGGGGACCGGAGCTCTGCATAGGGAAGGTTGCGTGAAAACCTGGAAACCTCAGAAAATGATGGAAACACCACGGAAATGGACAGGAAACAGCAGGGGCAGCATGCATGGATGCCTCTGAGGCTGCCTAAAGACCCCCAAGACAATTGTGCAGACCCAGACCAAGATGGGCAAGGCACATGCCCATCACCTGTTAGTAAAGCACCCAACTAGGTGCAACGAGGGTCCATCACCGCCTGCGGGTGACACCACTGGCCATGCTGGCAATGCTGTCCTATCCCCCGCCCCACGACGCAGGCATAAGCCTGACACAGCGTGGTGAAAGCGTGGTGGTGACACCAACAAGTGACCAAGTTAGATTGAGGTAGCAGGTGAACCACCCAAAAATGTACCCTGACACAGCATGGCGGTGAACCCAGAGTGACCAAGTGAGACTGAGATAGCAGGTGAAGCACTTAAAGTTTTACCCTGACACGGAATGGTGGTGAACGTCAGACGCCGCCTGCATGAGATTAGGGATAGAGCTGCTGTCTGTCAAGGAGAGTGTTAGGGCCTCAATTTAGATTTTGGTTAGGCAGGAATCACCCACAAAGAACCCAACAGCCCTTCTAAGAGCTACAAGCAACTGTTTTTTGGCTCCTCCTGGCTGCTGCATGAGATTAGGGATAGAGCTGCTGTCTGTCAGGGAGAGTGTTAGGGCCTCAATTTAGATGTTGGTTAGGCAGGAATCACCCACAAAGAACCCAACAGCCCTTCTAAAGGCTACAAGCACCTTTTTTTTTTGGTCTCCTCCTGGCTGCTGGCTGGGACTTGTAGTGCAGCTACCGCCATCTTGGCTGCACATTGTTAGGGCGTGAAATTAGAATGTGGTTAGGCAGGAATCATCCACAAAGAACCCAACGGTCCTTCTAAGGGCTACAACGACCTTTTATTTTGGCCTTCTCTCGGCTGCTGGCTGGGACTTGTAGTTCAGCTACCGCCATCTTGGCTGCACGCTGTGCACAGCGACTGGTGGCAGAAGGGACAGCACGTGGTCCACACAGACCCAAAAGAAATTGCCCAAAGTCCTCTCAATACTCATTTTTGCTGCTGCTGTACCTTGGCTTGCTGAGATCTGTAGTGCAGTCTAGGGAATACGTTTTTTCTCTCAGTTATATATATTACAGTCCAGTGAACAATTTCGTGTGCTGTACAGTAGCGTCAGTCTAGGGTATACGTTTTTTCTCTCAGTTATATCCTACTGTGCAGTACATAATTCTGTCATGTGCTGCACACTAGCCTGAGTCTAGAAAATATACATTTTTTTCTCTCATTCATATATCCTACAGTGCAGTGCAAAATTCTGTCGTGTGCTGCACACTAGCCAGAGTCTAGAAAATATACATTTTTTCTCTCATTCATATATCCTACAGTGCAGTGAAAAATTGTGTGGTGTGCGTTGCACTAGCGGTAGTCTAGAGAATATGTTTTTTCTCTCAGATACATTTAATACAGTCCAGTGAAAAAATTCTGTGGTGTGTGGTACACTATCCGCAGTCTAGAGAATACGTTTTTGGCCTCAGATATTAATTCGACAGTTTAGTGATTACACAAGGGCTAAGGGTCGAGGAAGGGGTGTCCAAGTGATGTAGGGGGCAGAGGCCGTGGTCCTGGGCAGGGTGACACACTACCTACTGATGAGGGAGCAGTGGAACGCCGCAGAATTTCGCTCCCTAGCTTCATCTCGCAACTTACAAGGTCACGTGGTACACCACTATTGAAACCACAACAGTGCGAACAGGTGATGACGTGGATAGCGAATAATGTGTCCAGTAATTTATCCACCACCCAGTCTTCAACACAGTCCACCCACTTTAGCCAAGGGAGTTGACCTCTGGCTCCTCCAGCTCAACCTCCTTCCCCCCAGCCTGCCCCCCCCCATGGAAAATATGGATTCAGATCCGGCATACTCACAGGAAGTCTTTTCAGGACCCTACCCAGAGACACAAACCACTGCTCAACAGCAACCTGAGCAGTTGCTCTGTCCCGATGCCCAAAATTTAGAACTTTTGCAGTCTGTGGGTGATGAGAGTGAGTGGGTGACGCAAGTAGTGCGTCAAGAGGTGTCGGATGATGATGAGACACGGTTGTCAGACATTGACGTTGTTGTCAGGGCAGTAAGTCCCGGGGGGAAGCAGAGTGAGGAATCGGAGGAAGAGCAAGTGGATGATGAGGTGACTGACCCGAGCTGGGTTGGTAAGCCTAGTCAAGACAGTGCTTCTGAGGGGGAGGCAAGTGCAGCACCAGAACAGGTTGGAAGAGGCAGTGGGGTGTCCAGAGGTAGAAAGCAGAGCCAGAGCAAGTAGATCAGCAACTGTTTCACGGAGTGAAGCTCCCGTGCCGAGGCCTAGATGTTCGCAAGTCTGGAGGTTCTTTAAAGAAAGTGAGGATGACCGACGGAATGTGGTGTGCAACCTGTGTCACACCAGGATCAGCAGGGGAGCCACCACTACCAGCCTAACCACTACCAGCATGCGCAGGCATATGAGTGCTAAACACACCACTCAATGGAACCAAGGCCGTTCACCTCCTGCGGATCACATCACTGCTCCTTCCCCTGTGTCACATGCTGGCTCGGCGAGTCAACCCCCCGCCCAGGACCCCGGCACAAGCGCCTCCTGCCCTACAACCACCCCTTCACCTCCACGATCCTCCACACCCTACACCAATATGTCCCAGCGCAGCCTTCAGCTGTCTTTGCATCAGTCATTGGAGCGCAAGCGCAAACGCAAATACAATTCCACCCACATGCACAAGCCCTAAACATCCACATTTTCAAACTGCTGAGCCTGGAGATGCTGCTATATAGACTGGTAGAGACTGAGGCTTTCCTCAACCTGATGGCGGTGGTTGTCCCTCGGTACTTGGTCCCCCACTATTTTTCACAATGTGCCGTCCCAGCCCTACAGTAGCACGTGTCAGAGAACATCATCCGTGCTCTGACCAACGCGGTTACTGAGAAGGTCCACCTAACCATGGACACGTGCGACAAGTGCTGGCGGGCAGGGACACTATATCTCCCTGACGGCACATTGGGTTAACTTGGTGGAGGCTGGGACCGTGTCTGACCCTGGGGAAGCTCATGTACTGCCCACACCAAGGATTGCGGGGCCTACCTCGGTCACGGTTTCTCTGACTTATTATGCCTCTTCCTCCAACCCCATCTCCTCCTACTCTCAAATACAATCTGTGAGCACGGCACCTTCAGTCGGTAGCTCTAGGCGCAGCAGCAGTGCCGTGGGTAAGCGCCAACAAGCGGCGCTGAAACTTCTGAACTTAGGTGACAAGAGGCACACCGCCCAAGAGCTGTTACAGGGCATCACCGCGCAGACCGATCTTTGGCTGGTGCCGCTGAAACTCAAACCAGGCACCAGGCATAACCTGGTGGCGGTTCTGCAACTCGGCAGGCTCACACATGTGCCATTATACACCAATACTATTTCCCAAAGTAACAACAACCCATATAAACACTGTATATAAAACCTGCCTGGCCCACGTGTTCAATCTTGTGGTTCAGCGGTTCCTCAAGACCTACCCCAATTTGTCTGATTTGCTCACCAAGGTGCGATGCATCTGGGCGCATTTCCGCAAGTCAACCAGAGATGCTGCCACTCTCAGGGCAGTGCAACGGCGCTTACAACTGACTGCTCACCGACTGTTGTGCGACGTGCCCACACAATGGAATTCCACATTACACATGTTACACAGGGTTTACCGGCAGCGTAGAGCAATTGTAGACTGCCAGATGACAACTTCCACAAGAACTGGTAGTCAGGTTAGTCAGCTTCTTCAAGTGTACAATGAGGAGTGAACGTGGATGTCTGATATCTGTCAGGTGTTAAGGAACTTTGAGGAATCAACACAGATGGTCAGCGGTGATGCCGCCATTATCATTGTCACCATCCCGCTGCTTTGTCTGCTGAAAAAGTCACTGCTCAGCATGAAGTCAGAGGCTTTGCGCTTGTCACAGGAGATGGGGGAAGAAGATACGTTGCTTGATAGCCAGACCACCCTCAGGTCTGTTTCTCAGCGCGAATTCAAGGAGGAGGAGGATGAGGAGGAAGAGGAGGAAGAAAAGGAGACTGTTGGCGAGACTGAAGAGGGTACCTATGCTCATTCCTTCTTATCTGTTGAGCGTGTATGGGCTAAAGAGGAGGAGTTGGAGGAGGAGGAGGAAATGGAGAGTCAGCCTATTGAGGAGATTATTGCGTGTTGGGACTCTGGCGCACATGGCTGACTTCATGTTAAGCGCCTTTCCCGTGACACTCGCGTTAGAAGCATTTTTTCAAACACCGATTACTGGGTGTTCACTCTCCTGGACCCACGATACAAGCAGAACCTTTCCACTCTCATCCCTGTAGAGGAAAGGAGTATGAGAGTGAATCATTATCAACAGTCCCTAGTGCACAAGCTGAAACTATCCTTCCCATCTGACACCGCTAGCGGCAAAGGACGTAGTTCTGTGGGCCAACTAGCGGGAGAGAGGAGGGGAGCAGGCAGCTTGTCAAGCACTGGCAGGGGAACACTCTCCAAGGCCTTTGCAAGTTTTATGGCACCCCAGCAAGACTATGTCACCTGTCCCCCAGTAGGTGGGAGCTGTTCAGAAAGATGGTGAGGGAGTACCTAGGTGACCATACCAACATCCTGCGTGATCACTCTGCTCCATACAACTACTGGGTTGCAAAGCTGGACATGTTGCCCGAACTGGCGCTGTACGCCTTGGAGGTTCTGGCCTGCCCTGCCGCTAGCGTGTTGTCAGAGCGGGTCTTCAGTGCAGCTGGTGGCATCATCACTGATAAGCGTACACGCCTGTCAACTGACAGCGCTGACAGGCTGACGATTATTGAAATGAATAAAGCCTGGATTTCACCGGAATGCAAATCTCCACCGGGGGAAAGCAGCTCAACATGAAGATTCTTTATGTATCCTCTCCTTTCCTCCTCCTCCTCTTCCTCTTCGAACACAAACGCTGAGCCAGGCAATGTTTCTGAGGGCCAACTGGCGCTCTTTACAAACAATGTTTACGGAGGGCCACCTACAGGCCCTCTCTCCAATAAATTTTTTAGGAGCGTCAACTACAGACACTCAAAAACTATTTTTCAGGGGGTCAACTACAGACACTCAAAAACAATTTTACAGGAGGGTCAACTACAGACACTCCTAAACAATTTTTTGGCAGGCTCACAGCGATTTGACTGCAATGTCAGTCTGACCAAGGCATTGGTGGTGTCACCGCCATGCTGTGTCAGTGTAAAATTTTATGTGTTTCACCTGCTACCTGAGTGTAACTTGGTCACTCTGGGTTCACTGCCATGCTGTGTCAGTGTAAAATTTTATGTGCTTCACCTGCTACCTGAGTGTAACTTGGTCACTCTGGGTTCACCGCCATGCTGTGTCAGTGTAAAATTTTATGTGCTTCACCTGCTACCTCAACTAACTTGGTCACTTGTTGATGTCAACACTCGAGTGCGGCTACTATACCGCACACGACAGAATTGTTCACTGCACTGTAGTATATATAACTGAGAAAAAACGTACAAAACCAAAAAGCCTCATCTAATTATTTGCGGGCATATAACATAGATATACAACCTCCCAATTCACCCACCATACAATTGATGGGAAATAAATGCCCCAACACTAATTAATAAAAACCAATAAAGTTTATTGTTAACTCCATAAGACAATATACAATTATAGACAATCACACTGGGGATAGCCAAACGGGGAAACAATCATCCCACCAAGATGTTGAGCCCAAGGTGCCAGCCCACAGAGTGTGCACTATACTATCAGAGATTAACAGTATAAATACTGACCCACACAAACACCTACATTACCCCCCAATAATCAAGGGCCTGCATATCAAGTACAGGCGTGACTGTGTGGTGATAGAACCTTCTATCAAACACCACTATAGGCATTGAGCATAGCTAATAGGCATGTGTGGTATCACATATCTCCAAACCCCTTAGTCCAGAGACATCCCATGTGCATTGCCCCTCATTGGTGGCATTACATAATCAGTGGTCATATATGCACATGTATATCTCCGGATAAGAGCATCAAAACACTGAAGGCACATGGAGTAGAAAAAACTATAAGATTAATACCAAATACCCAAACTACACCATAGCCAATGACTAATAGCCAAAAGTTTGATGCTCACCCATATAGTGGAATAGCGCAACACACCGTGGGACTGGTCACCTTGCCGCAACCTCGACGCGCGTTTCACCTCACTAGGCTTCGTCAGGAGGTAAGGTGGCATTCACCGGAGGCTTCTTAAATAGACCTAATGGCGCCGGAAATCTACATCAGGTGAGTCTTATTGCGGCGCATCAAACCGGGTGATGCGCACCGCGTCATCAAACAGGCGCCGGTTCAGGCATCAGGGGAGGGAGCGACCCGCCATACGCGCGGGGCATTCCCTCCCCTAAGGCCCAATTAGTCGCGCCCCCTGATGACCCGGCACGCAGCGCACCACGGTGATGCGCTCCGTCACCGTACTCCCAGACATGGAGGGCGCGTACCAGCCACGCCCCGTCTCCATGGATACCAAAGACGCAACGGCCTTCAGAAACATAAGAGGTATGCATAGATCGTAATCTCTTTCTTCATAAATACCAACAAACACCCGATAACGGTGCATGCTGGGCAGCAATCGTGTAGCCATGGTGCAATCCAAACCCTCAAATACCACTTATAATGTACATTATACACCCATATGTTACCCAATCTTTAAGATAAAGTGCATAGTGCCTCGATACATCATTCATTGAAAAATAAGTGCAACAATAAATGCAAAAAATATATACTAAATAAATAAAATTACAATAAAATACCTAGATATATTGGAAATAAAGTGCCCGTGCAAAATACAAAAAACAGTACACACTCATATCATGTTAAATACTTCAGTAAGTGAATAAAAACAATTAATTCATATTAAGAGCTGTCCACCAGCAGTGGATCACATCTTCCTTTTTTCTCATGAGGGCATTTTTCGCAATCTCTCAACGGTATCCAAAACGTCACCCTTATACCATGATTTTCAAAGGTCTAACAAACATTGAAGCCCACCGGTTCACGTGGCCCATAACTCTATAAAGTATGAAACACACAGTTAGACACACAGATTAAAATAGCGCATTTACAGAAAGGGTTTGAAGCTGAGGGCCTCATTGAGCCCCCCGGAGTTACAGTATCTAATAGCAC
>ONZH01012454.1:0-42663 GCA_900303285.1 Rhinella marina | reverse complement strand
CCCCAGCCTGCCCCCCCTACCTACAGGCCCACTCTACAAACAATTTAGCCGGATAGGGGACGTATCAGAAGTTTCACTCATGTTAGTTTTTGTTCTTCTTTTATCTGCCTCCTGACCTGTGATAGGCAGAGCATGGACACGTCCCCTTAGCTGCAGTGGGAAAGACACTCCCCTGGCCAGAGCAAGCTCTTTTTCCCTTTTCCGTGTTCGAAATATCCATTAAATATAGGGTCCCAAGATAGGGAACGTATACGGTATTAAACTGAGAAGAATCGATACTGCACCGGCTGATGCTAGAGCATTTCCAAATGCATTCCGGCTGTTGTCAACACCACACACGCTAGCCCAGGGGGCACTCCTCTGGCTCTTCCACCGAAACCTCCTTGCCCCCCACCTACAGGCCCTCTCTCCAAACAATTTACCCCTGGTAGGGGGACGTATTAGATATTGTACTGATTCTGCATTGCCTCCTGTGATAGACGGGAATGGAACCCAGATTAACTGCTTGGGAAGTAGCTATGCTCACCACTATACCACCAGCAGGCACAGCAACTGATAAGAACAGATACTAAACTTGATGTCAGCTGCAGTGCCAGCATGAGCAGTGGTGTCACCTGCAGGCGGTGATGGACCTTCGTTGCACCTAGTTGGGTGCTTCCCTAACATGTGATGGGTGTTTGCCTCACCTTTCTTGGTCTGGGTGAGCACAATTGCCATGAGGGTAACCACCAGGCTGTTGCCTGAGGATTTGGGGTAATGGTGGGATTAAGCAGCCTCAGAGGCATCCATGTATGCTGCCCCTGCTGTTTCCTGTCCATTTCCGTGGTGTTTCCATCATTTTCTGAGGTTTCCAGGTTTTCAGGCAAACTTCCCTGTGAAGAGCTTTGGTCCCCCGCAAAAAAGCTCGAGTCTCCCATTGACTTCAATGGGGTTCGTTACTCGAAACGAGCACCCGAGTATCGGGAAAAATTCGTCTCGAATAACGAGCACCCGAGCATTTTAGTACTCGCTCATCTCTAGTCCTGTCCAAAGAACACATGTGCGTATTTCCCAAAAGAGAACACCTCCAAAATTATCCAAAATTCCCCAGTATAAATCCCATCTCTTGGCAATCTTGTTCATGGACAATAAAGCAAAAACTGAGCTTTAGGAATATATGCAACGCTCAATAGAATATAATTGAACATGTCATTGGAGCTACAGTTTGTTTGTCTTTAGAGAGGTTTGCAAGTCTCTGAATGGTCTTTTGTGTGTTTTATGGTACATTCATTTTAAGCTTGTCCGCTGTGATTATAAAACACATCCACAAAGGTATACTTTTGCTACAGGCAACATAAACCAATGCAAGATAGAGACAAGTGCCATTACTCACCGTGTGCCTGTCACACACTTTTACATTTTTTTTAAATACAGTTATACTATCATCAGTCGATAACAGTAATGGAAGTAAGCAAGGACCAACAAGCAGCAAGCTAGATAATGGAGTGAGTAGGCTTTCTGAGAGTACATAGAAATAATATTTGAGGCACTTCTTAAAATGATATGGCAGAATAATAGTGTCACTCAAAGCTTATCTCTAAAGGAAATAATGTTCTAATATCCGACTTGTTCAATGTATCTTTTTAATGTACAAAAAACTTTTTTTTTCTGCCCTGTTTTTTTTAGCTTTTGACAAATTGTAAGCACTAAGTGCATCAAATTTATATCTTCCTTCAGGGTGCCATTTTGTAGACAAGAAAAATGTTCCCTTTTCTTATTCTTGCATTGAATCTGATGCTCCTGGAATGATTTGTCCTTTCTGAATTTCCCAAATAAAAGAACTGTAGATTATATTTAGTATATTATTTAGTAGCAGACCACATGTCTGAAAATATTCATTCAATGTATCTCAATGGAAAGTGCTTCAGTGTGAATTTAAAAGGTTATTGTTAACTATGCAGATTTAAAATGCTCCAACCTTCAGTTGAAAAAGTGTAGAAATGTATATGTAATAGGAATCAACAATGTCCTAATCAAGCTGCGAATGGAAAAAATAATTTGGGTTCAATAGGCTACAGAATTTTTTCTCTATAAAGCCTCATTCACACATCACTGTTTTTGTCAGTGATTTCCATTACTGATTGCCAGCCAAAACGAAGATTGGAGCCTCCACAGACATAAGGTATAAGGAAAAGATCTGCACCTGTTCTGTGTTTAGAGCCAGACAAGGTTTTGGCTCAAAAACACAAATAAAAATCACTGACTGAACACTGACTGTGTGAATGAGACATAACCCTGATAATGAATCCACATGTTTAATTACAGTGCCTTGCGAACGTATTTGGCCCCCTGGAACTTTTCAACCTTTTGTCACATTTCAGGCTTCAAACAAAAAGATATAACATTTTAAATTTTTGGTGAAGAATCAACAAGTTGGGCGTGCAAAATTATTTGGCCCATTTACTTTCAGTTCAGAAAACTCACTCCAGAAGTTCATTGGGGATCTCTGAATGATCTAATGTTGTCCTAAATGACTGATGAAGATAAATAGAATCCACCTGTGTGTAATCAAGTCTCCGTATAAATGCACCTGCTCTGTGATAGTCTCAGGGTTCTATTTAAAGCACAGAGAGCATCATGAAGACCAAGGAACACACCAGGCAGGTCCGTGATACTGTTGTGGAGAAGTTTAAAGCCGGATTTGGATACCAAAAGATTTCCCAAGCTTTAAACATCCCAAGGAGCACTGTGCAAGCGATCATATTGAAATGGAAGGGGTATCAGACCACTGCAAATATACCAAGACCCGGCTTACCCTCTAAACTTTCATTTCAAACAAGGAGAAGACTAATCAGAGATGCAGCCAAGAGGCCCATAATCACTCTGGATGAACTGCAGAGATCTACAGCTGAGGTGGGAGAGTCTGTCCATAGGACAACAATCAGTCGAACACTTCACAAATCTGGCCTTTATGGAAGAGTGGCAAGAATTTCTCAAAGATATCCATGAAAAGTCTCGTTTATAGTTTGCCACAAGCCACCTGGGAGACACACCAAACATGTGGAAGAAGGTGCTCTGGTCAGATGAAACCAAAATCAAACTTTTTGGAAACAATGCAAAACGATATGTTTGGCGTAAAAGCAACATAGCTCATCACCCTGAACACACCATCCCCACTGTCAAACATGTTGGTGGCAGCATCATGGTTTGGGCCTGCTTTTCATCAGCAGGAACAGGGAAGAAGGTTAAAATTGATGGGAAGATGGATGGAGCCAAATACAGGACCATTCTGGATGAAAACCTGTTGGAGTCTGCAAAAGACCTGAGACTAGGACAGACATTTATCTTCCAACAAGACAATGATCCCAAACATAAAGCAAAATCTACAATGGAATGGTTCAAAAATAAACGTATCCAGGTCTTAGAATGGCCAAGTCAAAGTCCAGACCTGAATCCAATTGAGAATATGTGGGAAGAGCTGAAAACTGCTGTTCACAAATGCTCTCCATCCAACCTCAAAGAGCTAGAGCTGTTTTGCAAGGAAGAATGGGCAAGAATTTTAGTCTCTAGATGTGCAAAACTGATAGAGACATACCCCAAGCGACTTGCAGCTGTAATCGCAGCAAAAGGTGGAGCAACAAAGTATTAATGCAAGGGGGCCAAATAATTTTGCACGCTCAACTTTTCAGTTTTATTACAAAAAAAGTTTAAATTATCCAATAAATTTCGTTCCACTTCACAATTGTGACCCACTTGTTGTTGATTCTTCACCAAAAATGTAAAATGTTATATCTTTTTGTTTGAAGCCTGAAATGTGGCAAAAGGTTGAAAAGTTCCAGGGGGCCGAATACTTTCACAAGGCACTGTACTTACAGATTTAGGCCTTATTCACATGACAGTGTTTTGGTTAGTTATTTCCATTAGTGATTGTGAACCAAAGCTAGGATTGGCGCCTTAACAGACATAAGATATAAGGGAAAGATCTGCACATCTGCAAAGATCTGTGTTTAGAGACGCACCTGGTTTTGGCTCACAATCAGTGATGGAAATCTCTGACCAAATGTGAATAAGGTCTTAACCAGCGCATTTAATAGCGAGTAAAGGCATGTGTAAGGCCGACATCGTTTGGATAGGGCTATAAAAATGTTCTGATTAAGGTTATCTACGGTAGAATGACCAAAGAAGATTGGAAAAGGCAGAGATCAGTCTCATTAGATAGGTTACAATCTGTTAAATGCACACATCAGTGTTGGGATCAGTGCATCACCATTTTAGGCTAATGTACCACAATTTTTTATTCAGTGGTTTCAGAGTAATGGCCAAATGTATACTTATAAAGCCCAACTTGCTGGTCCTTAACCCCTTCAACCCCGGGCCTGTTTTCCCTTCCTGACCAGGCCATTTTTTGCAAATCTGACATGTGTCACTTTATGTGGTAATAACTTTGGAATGCTTTTACTTATCCAAGCCATTCTGAGATTGTTTTCTCGTCACATATTGTGCTTCAAGACAGTAGTAAATTTGTGGCAAAATATTTCATTTTTATTTTTTAAAAAATACCAAATTTACAAAAAATTTGGAAAAATTTGCAAATTTGCAAATTTCAATTTATCTACTTTCAAAATATATAGTAATACCTCCAAAAATAGTTATTATTTTACATTCCCCATATGTCTTCTTTATGTAGGCATCATTTTATAAATGTCATTTTACTTTTTTGGGACGTTAGAAGGCTTAGAAGTTTAGAAGCCATTTTTCAAATTTTCAACAAAATTTCCAAAACCATTTTTTTAAGCACCAATTCAGATATAAAGTGATTTTGAGTGGCTTACGTAATGGAAACCACCCATAAATGACCACATTTTAGAAACTACACCCCTCAAATTATAAAAAAAACTGCTGTTACAAACTTTGTTAACCCTTGAGGTGTTCCACAAGAATTAAAGGAAAATGGAGGTGAAATTTCAAAATTTCACTTTTTTGGTAGATTATTCCTTTTAATAATTTTTTTCTTGCAAAACAGCAAGGGTTAACAGCAAACTAAACCTCAATATACATTACTCTGATTCTGCAGTTTACAGAAATACCCCATATGTGGTGGTAAACGTCTCTATGGGTTTGTGGCAGTGGTCAGAAGGAAAGGAGCGCCATACGAATTTTGGAGGCAGATTTTGCTAGAATGGTTTTTAGGCACCATTTTGTAATTGAGAGACCCTGACGTACCCCTACAGTGGAAACCCTCAAAAAGTGACCCCATTTTGGAAACTACACCCTTCAAAGAATATATTAAGGGGGGTACTGGCCACTTTGACCCCCTAAGCGTTTTACGGAATTTGCAAACACTTGGCTGTGAAAATGAAAAGTTTCATTTCTCCAATAAAATGTTGCTTTAGCCCCAAATTTTACATTTTCACAAGGGGTAACAGGAGAAAAGCACCCCACAATTTGTTCCCCATTTTCTCCTGAATATGGCAACACCCCATATGTGGTGGTAAACTGCTGTGGGGGCACACGGCAGGACTCAGAACAGAAGGAGCGCCATATGGATTTTGCAGCACAGATTTTGATGGATTGGTTTGCGGGACCCATTGATTTTTATTTTTTTGAGTTATTGTCTTATGTTGGGGCTCATTTTTTGCGGGATGTGGTGACGTTTTCATTGGTACCATTTTGGGGTACATAAGACTTTTTGATTGCTTGGTATTACACTTTTTGTGAGGCAAGGTAAAAAAAAAATGTCTGTTATGGCATAGTTTTTTTTTTAATTTTTTTTTACAGCATTCACCTGGGGGGCCATCTCATGTAATATTTTTATAGAGCAGGTTCTTACGGACGCGGCGATACCCAATATGTCAAACATTTTTATTTTTGGAAAGTTTTACACATCAGATGCATTTTTGAACAGAATAAAATCTTTTTTTGTGTTGCTATTTTCTGAGAGCCATGTATTTTTTTTGGGGGGGGCGATTGTCTCAGGTATGGTCTACATTTTTGCGGGACGAGATGACGGTTTGATTGGTACCATTTTGGGGTAAATATGCCTTTTTGATTGCCTGCTATTACACTTTTTGTAAGGGAAGGTGACCAAAAAAGGCTGTTTTGACACAGTTATTTTTTTTTTATACTGCATTCACCTGGTGTGGTGGATCATGTGATACTTTTTATAGAGCCGGTCGATACGGACGCGGCGATACCTAATATGTCTATTTTTATTTTTTCACTATTTTTTACAATTTTTTTTATATTATTTTGTGAAAAGGACGCTTTTTTTTTGGGGGGGGGGGACTTGAAACTTTTTTTGTAAAACTTTATTTTTTCACTTTTTTTTTCATTTTATTTTTTTACACTTTTTTAACTTTTGGGGCCTGATCCCCTTTACAATGCATTACAATACTTCTGTATTGTAATGCATTGGCTGGAAGTGTATTACACACAGTAATACACTTCCAGCTTACTGCCTGTGAGATCCAGGGGGCTGGATCTCACAGGCTTCCGTAGATAGCAGCCGGATGCCTAAGGAAGGCATCCGGCTGCTATCTAAGCCATCGGGTCCCGTCACAGCAGCGCGGGGACCCGATGGACACCCCTTCCAACCGCCTGCATCGCATGTGCCGCCGTCAGCGCTGACCGCGGCACATGAAGGGTTAATACGTCCACATCGGTGTTTCACCGATGCGGGCGTACGCAGCAGGGGTCCGGCTACTGGGAACAGCCAGCCCCCCGCAGCTGATCGGGCGGGCGCAGCTCCTGCACCCGCCCGATCAGCGCGCCGTAGTACTACGGCGCTGGTAGGGAACAAGTACAAGTACGGCGCTGGTCGAGAAGAGGTTAAAGGGGTTATCCAAGTTATATTTACTGATGACCTATCCGCTGTTTGAAGAGAAGGCGTGCAACGTGGCAGTGCTGCCTCCTCTTCATTGTTTATCTGCTTGCCGTCACATTTGCAGCAATGAACAGGTATAATTACACCCAAGCCGTCCCATTCATATATTCCTATACACTTATATATCCGATCTGATATTGATGACTTATCCTGAATATAATTTGGACAACCCCTTTAACTTCAGGCTCCCCACCCCCTGTGTATACACCACTGATTGACACCTTTAACCCTAAAACTGTGCATAATAAGAAACTGTTAATCAGCTGTGGATGGCAGAAGGAGCCTGCAACTCATGGAATATGGTGGACTCCTTGTTTTTGGAATTAGCATCATGGTACAACTAATACACTGTAAGTTACATGAAACCTATTTTAAAAACATAACTGAAATCACTATGTCTGTCACTACTTCATGCAGCCCTCTCTAAATGTTTTGACATATTCCTTTTAAAAGTTTTAACCAATTTGATTATTAAAAGGGATCGTCATCACTAGTATAGGCCATCACTGTATTATAGTGTGCCTCAGAGTAGGAGAGCAGAGGAGGATAGGAGTGATAGTACTGTCACTCCCCTGGGCGATGCAGTCATAGGAAGGGGGTACCTTTGTTCCCTTCCAGGCACACTCTGGTTCTGCAGTTCCTCTGCCTGAAGACAGTTGAGGTACCCCTGATATTGAAGGTTTGGGTCCCTTGGTGTAGCTGTGGATGTTTGGTGCAGTATAGTGGTGCAGTAAGCAATGATGAGGCAGTTGTGCAGTAGAACAGTTCTGTACTAAAGAATTCAAACGCAAACATATAAGAACGGTTTTTATCATGCACAGACTGGCAGTTGGTACACAAAATGCACCTTCCACAGATGTTACAGGTTTGACGTCTGCTTAAGTAGTTGATAGGCCTGATTTTCTATTTAGGGCAATATTCCTTACACTACACTCCTCTAGCCGGCTTGTATTCAATCCAGGCATAGGGGGCATATTTTTCTTTAGTAAGGGCAATCACAGGACGGACCCTAAATTTCAGACTATGCATCTTTTTTGAACAGATTGCTGTATGCTTCCACAGTATGCTTCTGTGGGATGTGGATACTTCTACGCAGGTGATCAAGCTGTTGGGTAAGTACGTCCAGGGCCAGAAGCCCTTACACAATTCGACAATATGGATATAAGGGCTATAAACAATGAAATCCATCTCCACAGAACCTCTACTCTGGACCTTTCTCTTTCCTTCTATTCTGGCTTGCTTTTTCAGTATAGTTATTTTCTGACAGGGTCCTGGCTGGCACCTAAGCCAGGGCTGGCTCTTCTGTCAGCTACTACATTAAACATGTGCTTCCTTCACTCTCTTAGACTAGACTCACTGACTATTGATCAGACTGACTAATTGATTAGACTCACTAGAATGTTCTCAGTCCTCCTCTCTGTATGCAGAGAGTGACACCAGTTCCATCTAGTGGTAATTGTGGATATAGACTATTAATACCATGTACATGTAAAATACAATGAGTGCATATACCACATTTGTGAAAACACTTTGCAGTTTTGCAGTGTACCGCATTGGGATGCTACAGTATAACACCAAAAACCCCAAACACCAGACATAAAGAGCCCTGCTTATGTCCTATTCATGGTCAGAATGGTGGCGTGGTGGCTCAGTGGTTAGCACTGGTGCCTTGCAAACATATACAGTGAGGAAAAAAAGTACAGTGGGGAAAAAAAGTATTTAGTCAGCCACCAATTGTGCAAGTTTTCCCACTTAAAAAGATGAGAGAGGCCTGTAATTGACATCATAGGTAAAAATGAGAAAACAAATCCAGAAAAACACATTGTCTGATTTTTAAAGAATTTATTTGCAAATTATGGTGGAAAATAAGTATTTGGTCAATAACAAAAGTTCATCTCAATACTTTGTTATACATCCTTTGTTGGCAATGACAGAGATCAAACGTTTTCTGTAAGTTTTCACAAGGTTGGCACACACTGTTGTTGGTATGTTGGTCCATTCCTCCATGCAGATCTCCTCTAAAGCAGTGATGTTTTGGGGCTCTTGCTGGGCAACACGGACTTTCAACTCCCTCCAAAGGTTTTCTATGGGGTTGAGATCTGGAGACTGGCTAGGCCACTCCAGGACCTTGAAATGCTTCTTAAGAATCCACTCCTTCGTTGCCCTGGCGGTGTGCTTGGGATCATTGTCATGCTGAAAGACCCAGCCACATTTCATATTCAATGCCCTTGCTGATGGAAGGAGGTTTGCACTCAAAATCTCACGATACATGGCCCCATTAATTCTTTCATGTACACGGATCAGTTGTCCTGGTCCCTTTGCAGAGAAACAGCCCCAAAGCATGATGCTGCCACCCCCATGCTTCACAGTAGGTATGGTGTTCTTTGGATGCAACTTAGCATTCACTCTCCTCCAAACACAACGAGTTGTGTTTCTACCAAACAGTTCTACTTTAGTTTCATCTGACCATATGACATTCTCCCAATACTCTTCTGGAACATCCAAATGCTCTCTAGCAAACTTCAGATGGGCCCAGATATGTACTGGCTTAAGCAGGGGGACACGTCTGGCACTGCAGGATCTGAGTCCCTGGCAGCGTAGTGTGTTACTGACGGTAGCCTTTGTTACGTTGGTCCCAGCTTTCTGCAGGTCATTCACTATGCCCCCCTGTGTGGTTCTGGGATTTTTGCCCACAGTTCTTGGGATCATTTTGACCCCACGGGGTGAGATCTTGCGTGGAGCCCCTGATCGAGGGAGATTATCAGTGGTCTTGTATGTCTTCCATTTTCTAATTATTGCTCCCACAGTTGATTTCTTCACACCAAGCTGCTTGCCTATTGCAGATTCAGTCTTCCCAGCCTGGTGAAGGTCTACAATTTTGTTTCTGGTGTCCTTTGACAGCTCTTTGGTCTTCACCATAGTGGAGTTTGGAGTGTGACTGTTTGAGGTTGTGGACAGGTGTCTTTTATACTGATAAGGGTTTGTTCACACATCAGTTATTTGATCAGTTATTGTGAGCCAAAACCAGGAGTAGAGGCTGCACAGACATAAGGTATAATGAAAAGATCTGCATCTGTTCAGTGTTTTTGACCTGCACCTGGTTTTGGCTCACAATAACTGATGGAAATAACGGATCAAATAACTGAAGTGTGAACAAGGCCTAACAAGTTCAAACAAGTGCCATTACTACAGGTAATTAGTGGAGGACAGAGGAGCCTCTTAAAGAAGAAATTACAGGTCTGTGAGAGCCAGAAATCTTGATTGTTTGTAGGTGACCAAATACTTATTTTCCACCATAATTTGCAAATTTGTTTTCTCATTTTGTCTCTCATAGTTGAGGTCTACCTATGATGTAAATTACAGGCCTCTCTCATCTTTTTAAGTGGGAGAACTTGCACAATTGGTGGCTGACTAAATACTTTTTTTCCCCACTGTATACATATTTGTTATATATTTGTTATTTTCATGATCATATTGACCCAGAGAGTAAAAATATCATATTTATGCTGAAAAATGAATGCCGCTAAATTTATAACCTATAAATTCAGTGCCAGTATTGCTGTTTTTCCCATCCCCCACAGAAAGAGTTAATAAAAGTTAATCAAGCCATCACACGGCTAATTTGATGGAAAAACTATAATGTTATAGCTCTTGGAATGCGACAATGAAAAAATGAACAAAAAATGCTTGATCTCTGAGGCCCCATATGCTCACTCATTCACTTAATTATCTTGCTCACTTTCCTCTGCGCCTTCTCTAATTCAGTGACGTATGCAGAGGTGACCAAAATTGTACATGCAGCAGTTTTCTTCCAGATGATTATCTGCATATTTGCCTAATTGCAGCTGGATCTCAGGCGTTCAAGCTTCTGCCAATGCCAAAATGCGGAGAGATCAGGCAGGCTCATCCCTGCCGGAAAAGCCTGCCCAGTCCCTAGCACTATTATGAAACTAGCCTAAAATTACAATGGAAAGTAACATCTCTATATAAATAAGACATGATCCACCATTTACAACGTGATATCACTGCTTATCAGTACATAGAACATGCTTAGAAAACTTTCCCCTATACAAGTCAATGGGGTTAGTTCCTGTCTATTGTCTAGTCAATGGCCTATTATCTCAAAAGATAAGAAGTCTTAACATACAGTGTTGTAAGCCTCCCAGATCCTGTCCAACACACAATCATCATCATATACCTATCCCCCCCACCCCTTCCCTACACACACACACACTTTTATCGGACTGTGATATGTGGGATCCTTGCCCTCCCTTCCCCCCAATTCCACAGCTACGCATGCGGTCCCCCGCAACACCCGGAAACCTCTTCTTCATGTCAATCCAAACACATTGTCTGCTCTCACACATGTCATCAACAGGGAGACTGTCTGCAAGGTGGAGTTTTGTTGCCTCTTCTTAGAAGACATCCACCTAGAAAGTTGCAGTGAAGACAGAGAGGCACTGAAAGTCTTCTCTGGGACTGTAAGGAGGAGGAGCAGGAGGAATTCTGTGACCCTTGGCCAAGGCCAGACAGAAGTGACTTCCACGTCATCCCGTTGTGACTAAGAGGAGGAGTGAGCCATCCAATCCATAATCTTATCCTCCTTCTCCTCAATGATCATGTTTCACCTTTCTGAAGCCACAGAGAACTGTGGCCTACTACTACTACTACTTCTGGCCAGATAGCTGGTGTTGCTACTACCCACATTCCTCTCAGAGGATAAGGTCTGGTTCTTTCATTTTGAACCCTTTCATATTACAGGCAATTTATTATGAGGTTTAATGTAAACTCACAATTTTCCCAAATGAAAAGTCACAGGTATGGTACACAATCACACAATTATGGAAATGTAGCAAAATTGCAACTAGATATATTTTCTATAACTTGAAGACAGAGGTTCAATTAAATGTCCTTCCCCTTCTACAAAGACAGGGAGTACTGCTATTGACAGTTTACTAAGGAAATAATACAGTATTGGTGATGGTAAGATCTCTGCTTAGTGTGTTATTTGGGTTTAAAAATGCAGTGTCAAAAAGACATGTCTCTACTGTAAAACATACGTTGCAAACTTGAAATGAGATTATTCTCCCCCTACAACACCAATATAACGATTCCCCCCCTCCCCAACAGCATCAATATGATAATTCAGGAAAGGCCGGAGTAAGATTTGACTACTGTGTTATTTCCATTTAAAAACGTAGTGTCAGAAAAGACCTTTCTCTACCATAAAACACACATTGCAAACTTGTAATGCGATTTTTTCCCCACCACACCAACAATATAAGGATGCAGGAAAGACAGTAATACTTTTGTCTAAAGTGTAATTTTCATTGGTCTAAAAATTGAACTATTGCCTTTAAATGTAATTAAAATTCAACATTTTAATTAATACCAGACAGATGCACTGAAAAAAAATATGCACTCAGCAGCAGAATGTTATTGGGGTGCTTTGCTGGCAATAATAACATGTAGAAACTTGAGGTTTGGGGAAAAAAACAGTTGTCTCTCTCTTCAGATGAGAAAAGAGAATATTTTTCTTGCAGGTCACTGGTTTTGTAGTTGAGAACAGCAAGAATGAGGTACTGCAGCAGCTCTATTATTAAGTACTGTGGGGGTTGTTTATCAAACGGATGTAAAGTAGCAACCAATCAGATTCCTCCTTTCATTTTGGACAGTTCCTTTGGAAAATAAAAGGAGGGATCTGATTGTTAGCTATGGGCAACTAAGCCAGTTCTACTTTACACCAGTTTGATAAATGACCCCCTGTGTCTCAGCCCCTCACTCCCACAAACTGCTTTCCCTGATCAAAGACTCTCAATTATTTTTTTTCTATTTTTTCACTACACTGTTCCTGTTACACTAGAAGAGATACTTGCTTGTGACTGTATACTGTCTAAGATTGTTTTCGGTCAGACACCGCATACACCCAGCTAATCTCATTAACAGCTCAACACAAAATTTCATAAAGCACAGGCATCTCACTACCTGCTGCCCCACTCATTGGCTCATCCAGGCTGTCTGTTAGCCTGAGAGTCAATCAGGGTAAGCCCTCCCACCACTTTTTCACAGGGTCATGTGATCACCCTTCTTCCATTATGGTTTTGCAGCGAACACGTGCAGTAAAATGGTGTTATGTGCCATTTTATTGGATTTGTCCAATGTAAACCTGAAAAGCTTTGGGCTCATTTAACACATTTTTGTAAAATTCATAACGAACCCTGTTAGATACAGTATGAATCGATTTGCTCATCCTTACTGAGCATGCATTATGTGCAAATTACTATAGATGTGTACCATTCCTCTTGGCTCAACATATCCTGATATCCTGAGACGAGTACTCCAAGATGATCAACATTGACTTCCTTTAGTTTGCTATTGTTAACACAATTAAAATATATAGCAACAAAACAAAAACCAATGAGCTTTTCTTTTGAACCATGTACAAAAAAAAATTACCAACAAGAGACGTCATTCCATTCTTAAGATTTATTTTTCCAAATTAGCAATTTTCATTATTTTGTCATTTATATTAGAGTAATTTAGCATATTTACATAAAGTAACAGTTGTCACAGGGGTGTAACTAGAAATGACTGAGCTCCATAGCAAATTTTGAAAATGTACAGATACAGCCATATGTACATGGATGGATGCCTTAATTCTATTGGAAATTGATATGCCGCACAGGCATAAAGATGATAAGTTGAGGGACATAGCAGTATAGAGAAAGCAGGATACATTACCTGCAGTGCTATGTAACACCACAGATAAGGGTCCATTCACACATCCGGAAATTTTGCAAAATGGGTGCGGACCCATTCATTTTCTATGGGGCCGCAAAAGATGTGGACAGCACACAAAAAAAATAGAACATGTCCTATTCTTGTCCAGAGCCACGGACAAGAATAGGCATTTCTATAGTGCCAGCACATGGCCAGTGAGCGTGTTTTGCGGATCCGCAATTTGCAGTAGATGTATTAATTGTAGTAGATGTCACTGCAGATAATACTGTGATAACTTGCCGAGAACAGATAACGTAGTAGATGTTACCTGAAGTGTAACACTACAAATAAGACATCATCGTCGTTTAGCTTTCCGTTCTTCTGTTCCATCAGAAGAAGAGAGAGAGAAGAAAAAAACTGGATCCTGTAAAAAAACGGATCCTGTTGCATCAGTTGTCATCTGTTTGAGCCATTTCCATCTGAGATCCGTTTTTTTAGATGGAAACAAAAGTACTGCATGCAGGACTATTTTCCCCGTCTGAAAAACGGATCTCAGACTGAGATGGCTCAAACGGATGAAAACTGATGCAACATGATGAGTTTTTTTTTTTACTGGATCCTGTTTTTTTTTCTGTCTCTCTTCTTCTGACGGATCAGAAGAATGGAAAGCTAAACGGTGATGTGAATGCACCCTAACAGTGATAACCGTGTACAGATAATGTAGTAGATGTCACCACAGATAACACAGTGATAAATCGCCAAAAACAGATAATGTAGTAGATGTTACTTGAAGTGTAACACTACAGATAACACAGGGATAATTGAGTACATATAATGTAGTAGATGTCACCACAGATAACACATTGATAACTTTCTGAGTACAGATAATGTAGTAGATGTCAACTGTAGTCCTATGGAACTCCACAGATAACACAGTGATAACTCTCTGAGCACAGATAATGTAGTAGACATGAATAGTGATCTCACAGTACAGATAACACACTATGATCTCTCAGTATGGGTAACTCACAGTGATCTCTCAGATTCTCTGAGATTCGCAGTTCAGGTGGGAGGATCTGTCCACAAGACAACTATTGTGTACACCACATATCTAGCCTTTATGGAAAAGTGACAAGAAGAAAGACATTTTTGAAACCAAGCTATAAGAAGTCCTGTTTGCAGTTTGTCACAAGCCACGTAGGGGACACAGCAAACATGTGGAAGAAGGTGCTCTGGTAAGACGAGATCAAAGTTGAACTTTTTGGCCTAAATGCAAATCACTATGGGGGTCATTTACTAACAGATTCACACCAGTTTTCTAGTGTATATCTGTCAGAAATTGTGGCGCAAAGGTTATTTGCACCGCAATCTGCAACTTTTCCCTGCTCATGCCAAGTCTAAAAAGGGGGCGTGGGCAGGGAAAGAGGAGGGCCTCATTTATCATTTTCTACATCTGTTTTAGCATAGAAAATGTTCTAAATCTATGCCAGCAAGGAAGCCGCCATAGATTTAGACCGGCGGTGGATGCGCCAACGTTATTTACAGATCGGTGCCTCCACCAGCGCAGGGGTTATTAAGACTGATGTCTAAAATGCTGGTCGTAATAAATGACCCGCTATGTGTGGTAAAAAATAATGCTACACATCACACTGAACCAGAGATGCACCAATGAGGCCAGGGGAGGCGATCGCCTCAGGCAGCATGAGCTAGGGGCATAAGGGGGGCAGCGGAAAGGCCATGGGCAATGAATGCTTTCATTGTGGAATAGGGGTTAGGTTAACAAATTGGCATTGGGGGGGGCACCATTTCAGTTTTTGCCTCAGGCAGCAGAAAGGCTAGGTGCACCGCTGCCCTGAACACACCAATCGCCACCATAAAACATGTGGTGATGCTTTTCTTCAGCAGGGACAGGGAAGCTGGTCAGAGTTCACATTAAGATGGATGGAGCTAAATATAGGACAATCCTGAAAGAAAACCTGGAGGCTTCAAAAGACTTGAGACTGGAGCAGGGGCTCACCTTTCAGCAGGGCAATGACCATAAACTTACAAAGTTTAGACATAAAGTTCAGACATAAATTGTGAACCTGTGTGAAGGCTTGAAAACACTGTCCATCCAATCTGACTGAGGTTGAGCTATTTTGCAAAGAAGAATTGGGAAAATATTTTTGTCTCTAGATGTGCAAAACTGGTAGAGACATCACCAAAAAGACTCGCTGTAATTGCAGCAAAAGATGGTCCTACAAAGTATTGACTCAGAAGGGGCTGAATAAAAATGCATGCCACATTTTCCAGATTTTTATTTATTAAAAATTTGGAAAATCGTGTATCATTTTCTTTTCACTTTACCCATACTTTCTGATCATCTATCACATAAAATGGCAATAAAATACATTGTATGTGTAATGTGAAAAAATGGAAAGGTTCGAGAGGGGTGAATACTTTTTAAAGGCACTATATGCCAGATCTATCGAATGGAATGAACTATAATATTCCATAGAGGGATTGCAACATACTGTATATTCAAACTTGTGACACATCATAGAGACAGGTCAAAATATATCATCACCAGAGTAGCAAACACCAGGCCTTCTCAGCTTAGCTTTCTGTGGTGACCATTTAAATCAATGAGGGACATTTTCTAAATCTTTGTGGCGTAAAAAATTCCCAAATTATGGTATAATAGAGTTTTTTGCTAGTTTTATGGAAAGGCTGCCTCAAACGGACAGGGGGTGCAGAGGCTCACAAATAAAATCGACTCTTCTCTGGCAGTGCCTGATTCTTCTCTGTTGCCACTATACAGTGAGTTGTCCGAAACCACTTTACAATAGCAAATGAGTAATAGAGCACTGATATCATTGTGCCTCTCATTACTTTATACTGGACTCATTGAGGTGACACAGGTTCCCTTTAAGCTGAAGAGACCCAGTGCTTAGAGATTCGGCACCTATATATTCTAGCAATCAGTAAGGTTTCCGGCTAATGGAAACTCACACATTCTCTCTCTTGACGTATCAGTGATATGGAAAAACATAAAAAGCGTGATCTACAATAATATAATAAAATTGATTTGCGTGCTATTAGTTAAATTATTTGCAGGTTTCATTATATTAAAGAGCATCTATGCATACATTCTGACCTCACAACATGGAGTCACACATGGAGTTTTTCCTTTTCATGTAAATCTATACATATTTGTGTTCCCATGCAAATTATTTGCTCCATGACCTTTATCCATAATTTCTTTTTGAAAGCAGTTTTGAATATAAAAGCAATTAGGAACATTTATATGTATTTACAGATCACAAAGTGGGTTTAAAAGAAACGGAGGAGAATTTAAATGATCAATTTTCTATTGGTCAACATTTCAATTTAATTCTAATCACAAGAGACAGTTTGTTCTATTTAATCATCTTCAGGTAGGTCATTACTTAAAGTCAAGCCAAACTTGAAGAATAGCAAAAGAAAAAAGAAAATTTTGCCCAATTATCTGGCTTTCCATTTGCAATGCCGTGATTGTTGCAGCACAGCATAGACGCAAAGTAATGAAAAACCCTCACCACTTCATTACTATGAAATGGGTTATAGCTCAGCCCATCATCAAGAAACACTGTATGCTGACAGTTTGGAGGGGTAAAGCAGGAAAGCAGCATTGAGACAGAAAAGAATGAAGTAAGAATACTAGTTATACCTTTATACTAATACCATTAATATATATATATATATATATATATATATATATATATATATGTATATCCCTATATTTTGCATCTTATACTAGATTACATTTTGAATTTAGCAATCTAAGGTCCTTTGTGCCAATGAAGACAAAGGACCCCCATTTCGACACTAACCCTGATCCATTTAACATTCCTTCCTCTTACTGTCTGTTTCCTTGCTACTTGCTTCTTCCTTTAACACACATATTTAGGAATTCTCATAGGCGACAGTGAAGTCAAACCGACCCCTAGGCCTTTAAGCCACTGCAAATCATGCAAAACATGCAGCTACTTACTTGAATATCTTACTATGAGATGATGTTTATATGTGTTTTTTGTTTCTTCCTTTTATGTTGCCTGCCCTTCCCTTCCTCCCCTCTTTTATGCAGTCTTACCTGATGACGGGGATTGTCCACTGTATCTCTGCAATAAAGGATTCCATTATTTCAAGTAACATACTCGTAGCTGGTTCCTTGCACCGTGGGAGGAAAAAACTTTCCAAAAAAACGTTATCTTCTTGGGGACACCAGGCATCTCTGATACAAAGGATCTCCACTTTTGGGCTGTAGAGCTACCACCATCTACTGGATTCTCAGTGTATATCCTGATAAGCTCTTTCTAGTGTTGTGCCTACGGTTAGCACAACCACTTAAGGTGAGCCTAATTCCACGATCATCTTTTACCTAATTAGTACGGTATTACTTTCTTGTTCAAGCAGTATCAATTTCGCCTGTTGACTATACCCCTCTTTTGTGGCGTGGCAACCTTTTCAGTTGCATCAATGATAATCTTCCTTTCCATTCACTACGGCTACGAAAATACGTAGTCTCTCATAATGTACACTGTTTTAATTCACCCAATAAAAGGTTTTCCTGTTTCTCTCCTGTTGCTTGGGCAGATAAACGACCAATTTCTGTAAAAAATTCCTTGCCACTTCATCTTCTGCCCACAGATCCTAGATACAGCCACTCTGACATCCTCAAACTACTTGATGAAAGATTCCCACACCGGTGAGGATGGCATTTCCCCACCACTGTTTGCTGACTGCATGCTGCCACTGCCTCTATAAACCCTGGCACCGCTAGTTGTTTCTGGACAGGTAGCAGCAGATGGTCTACCCTGTGCATGTATGGCTCCAAACCTCACATTGCTGCCACCCTGCTGACTCATAGCCACGCTAGCACCCTGCTGGCTCAGCCACTGTCTCACACGCAAGGTGCCACCCTGATCCCCTGATGATGATGATGATGATGATGAAGCTCCCTCTTCACCCGTCCCCCACGTTCGATCGGCTATATCATCATCCACTACTGTCTGCATGTAACTGATGTCACCGTTCAACCAGTATCTGGTTTTGGCTCATTTCCATCAGTGACCAAATCACTGAAATCTGAACTAGCCCTGACTGTGTGAAAATGACCTTACTGTATTCATATACAGTGCTATTAACGTAGTGAAGCTTTCTAATAGTTACCCTCAACCAGCTGTCTGCAGATGAGGTGCTGGCTTACTTCGTAATATCCCAGTCATGTCTCTAGGCCTATTTAAAGGGTCGAACATTGACTTATAGGATCGCTGCCTTACATCTGGTGGCATTAGAGGCAGAGCTTCTTAAGAGCTCATTTGTATCCCCTTCTTCCCAGAATTCCAGAGGAGCATGTATGGCCTCTAAGTCCCCTCATGCCAATTAAGGTGCTATTTCCCCAAGGAGAGATAGTACCCTCCAAATCACGGATAATTGAATGGTGGACTTCAAATAATTTGGAAATGGCTTTATAGTCCTTCCCAGATTCATGGGCAGCAACTGATCAATGCTAATGTCTTTCCTCCTTGGGATTTTGTTAACACACACCTGATTGCTCCAGACCAGCAAACTGCCAAAATGCCTGCTTTTATAGAGGTGCTGGTACTCTGTTTATAAATAGAGATGAGCGAGTAGTGTTCGATCGAGCCGGTATTCGATCGAATACTACGCTATTCGGCATACTCGATTTCAATCGAGTATAACGGCGATGGCGCACTTAGAATTCGTTTCCCCTCCCAACTTCCCTGGCGCTCTTTTTCCACCAATCAACATGCAGGGGGGGTATGACAGGCACGCTGGCAGCGCGAAAACAGCGTCTACATGGATTGGCTGGAAAAACCATGTGACCTCGAATATTAAAAACTCAGCTCTTCCTGCTCGTACGCATATGCTGCGTGAACTTAGTCAGGGACAGAGGCTGGAGAAGGGACAGACAGGTTTTAGCAGTTGGACAGGCAGGAGCGTGATTAAAAGCCCTTATCAGGGCTACTATAGTGCACTACAGTGATAGCTTTACTACAAGATACACTTTACAGAGAACGGCTGCCGTATTCAGGGATAGCTGCTGGAGTAGGGACAGAGAGAGCCATTAGTGGTGTATTAGGTGCTCTGCTACATACCAAACTATATTTGGCACTACTGTTCAGCGTTCTTTTTGGCTGAAAAACCCTGTTATATAACTAGTGTGTATATGCACCATCTGATCTGGCAGTATACGGCTGTGAATTTTATTTTATTTTTTTAAATACAGTTTATTTGGCTCTAGTGTTCTGGGTTCTGTGTGCCTGCAATACCCTTTTTGTATACCAGGTGTAAATACCCACCGTCTGTTCAGTTAGTACACGGCTGTGTACCTTGAAATATACAATATCTAGGCCATTTAATAGGCCACTGTACTGTGCGTTCTCTTGCTAAATTATCTCACATACCTGGTGTAAATACCCACCGTCTGTTCTGTTACTACACGGCTGTGTACTTTGAAATATACAATATCTAGGCATTTTAATAGGCCACTGTACTGTGCGTTCTCTTGCTAAATTATCTCACATACCTGGTGTAAATACCCACCGTCTGTTCTGTTACTACACGGCTGTGTACTTTGAAATATACAATATCTAGGCATTTTAATAGGCCACTGTACTGTGCGTTCTCTTGCTAAATTATCTCACATACCTGGTGTAAATACCCACCGTCTGTTCTGTTACTACACGGCTGTGTACTTTGAAATATACAATATCTAGGCATTTTAATAGGCCACTGTACTGTGCGTTCTCTTGCTAAATTATCTCACATACCTGGTGTAAATACCCACCGTCTGTTCTGTTACTACACGGCTGTGTACTTTGAAATATACAATATCTAGGCATTTTAATAGGCCACTGTACTGTGCGTTCTCTTGCTAAATTATCTCACATACCTGGTGTAAATACCCACCGTCTGTTCTGTTACTACACGGCTGTGTACTTTGAAATATACAATATCTAGGCATTTTAATAGGCCACTGTACTGTGCGTTCTCTTGCTAAATTATCTCACATACCTGGTGTAAATACCCACCGTCTGTTCTGTTACTACACGGCTGTGTACTTTGAAATATACAATATCTAGGCATTTTAATAGGCCACTGTACTGTGCGTTCTCTTGCTAAATTATCTCACATACCTGGTGTAAATACCCACCGTCTGTTCTGTTACTACACGGCTGTGTACTTTGAAATATACAATATCTAGGCATTTTAATAGGCCACTGTACTGTGCGTTCTCTTGCTAAATTATCTCACATACCTGGTGTAAATACCCACCGTCTGTTCTGTTACTACACGGCTGTGTACTTTGAAATATACAATATCTAGGCATTTTAATAGGCCACTGTACTGTGCGTTCTCTTGCTAAATTATCTCACATACCTGGTGTAAATACCCACCGTCTGTTCTGTTACTACACGGCTGTGTACTTTGAAATATACAATATCTAGGCATTTTAATAGGCCACTGTACTGTGCGTTCTCTTGCTAAATTATCTCACATACCTGGTGTAAATACCCACCGTCTGTTCTGTTACTACACGGCTGTGTACTTTGAAATATACAATATCTAGGCATTTTAATAGGCCACTGTACTGTGCGTTCTCTTGCTAAATTATCTCACATACCTGGTGTAAATACCCACCGTCTGTTCTGTTACTACACGGCTGTGTACTTTGAAATATACAATATCTAGGCATTTTAATAGGCCACTGTACTGTGCGTTCTCTTGCTAAATTATCTCACATACCTGGTGTAAATACCCACCGTCTGTTCTGTTACTACCGACGGCTGTGTACTTTGAAATATACAATATCTAGGCATTTTAATAGGCCACTGTACTGTGCGTTCTCTTGCTAAATTATCTCACATACCTGGTGTAAATACCCACCGTCTGTTCTGTTACTACACGGCTGTGTACTTTGAAATATACAATATCTAGGCATTTTAATAGGCCACTGTACTGTGCGTTCTCTTGCTAAATTATCTCACATACCTGGTGTAAATACCCACCGTCTGTTCTGTTACTACACGGCTGTGTACTTTGAAATATACAATATCTAGGCATTTTAATAGGCCACTGTACTGTGCGTTCTCTTGCTAAATTATCTCACATACCTGGTGTAAATACCCACCGTCTGTTCTGTTACTACACGGCTGTGTACTTTGAAATATACAATATCTAGGCATTTTAATAGGCCACTGTACTGTGCGTTCTCTTGCTAAATTATCTCACATACCTGGTGTAAATACCCACCGTCTGTTCTGTTACTACACGGCTGTGTACTTTGAAATATACAATATCTAGGCATTTTAATAGGCCACTGTACTGTGCGTTCTCTTGCTAAATTATCTCACATACCTGGTGTAAATACCCACCGTCTGTTCTGTTACTACACGGCTGTGTACTTTGAAATATACAATATCTAGGCATTTTAATAGGCCACTGTACTGTGCGTTCTCTTGCTAAATTATCTCACATACCTGGTGTAAATACCCACCGTCTGTTCTGTTACTACACGGCTGTGTACTTTGAAATATACAATATCTAGGCATTTTAATAGGCCACTGTACTGTGCGTTCTCTTGCTAAATTATCTCACATACCTGGTGTAAATACCCACCGTCTGTTCTGTTACTACACGGCTGTGTACTTTGAAATATACAATATCTAGGCATTTTAATAGGCCACTGTACTGTGCGTTCTCTTGCTAAATTATCTCACATACCTGGTGTAAATACCCACCGTCTGTTCTGTTACTACACGGCTGTGTACTTTGAAATATACAATATCTAGGCATTTTAATAGGCCACTGTACTGTGCGTTCTCTTGCTAAATTATCTCACATACCTGGTGTAAATACCCACCGTCTGTTCTGTTACTACACGGCTGTGTACTTTGAAATATACAATATCTAGGCATTTTAATAGGCCACTGTACTGTGCGTTCTCTTGCTAAATTATCTCACATACCTGGTGTAAATACCCACCGTCTGTTCTGTTACTACACGGCTGTGTACTTTGAAATATACAATATCTAGGCATTTTAATAGGCCACTGTACTGTGCGTTCTCTTGCTAAATTATCTCACATACCTGGTGTAAATACCCACCGTCTGTTCTGTTACTACACGGCTGTGTACTTTGAAATATACAATATCTAGGCATTTTAATAGGCCACTGTACTGTGCGTTCTCTTGCTAAATTATCTCACATACCTGGTGTAAATACCCACCGTCTGTTCTGTTACTACACGGCTGTGTACTTTGAAATATACAATATCTAGGCATTTTAATAGGCCACTGTACTGTGCGTTCTCTTGCTAAATTATCTCACATACCTGGTGTAAATACCCACCGTCTGTTCTGTTACTACACGGCTGTGTACTTTGAAATATACAATATCTAGGCATTTTAATAGGCCACTGTACTGTGCGTTCTCTTGCTAAATTATCTCACATACCTGGTGTAAATACCCACCGTCTGTTCTGTTACTACACGGCTGTGTACCTTGAAATATACAATATCTAGGCCTTTTAATAGGCCACTGTACTGTGCGTTCTCTTGCTAAATTATTTCACATACCTAATTATATACCCAAATATTGTATTTGCAACAAAAAAAAATAAAATGCGGAGGGGGGCTAGCGGAATCGGACGTGGACGAGGACGGGGGCGCGGAAATGCTGTTGGTG
Source organism: Rhinella marina (assembly GCA_900303285.1). Taxonomy (NCBI): domain Eukaryota; kingdom Metazoa; phylum Chordata; class Amphibia; order Anura; family Bufonidae; genus Rhinella; species Rhinella marina. The sequence goes on along the minus strand of ONZH01012454.1, from coordinate 19,349 downwards.
GCCTTGTTGAAGCCAGTGGGGATACAATGCGTGCTGGTGAGGGTCAGCCAGGATCACACTCATCCAGAATCCCTGCCTTTATGGGACAGTTAAGCAGGGGGCGAGTTACACCGCTGTTGAGGCCTGAGCAGGTTGAACAGGTGGTGCAATGGATAGCCGATAGCGCTTCCACACAGTTGTCCACCAGCCAGTCATCCACACAGTCTCACTCTGACCCTCCTTCCTCCACACCTGGCCAACAGAGTCATCCCACCCTTGACCCCTCCCAGGAGCTCTTTTCGGGTCCTTTTTCAGATGTGCCGGAAGAATCCCAGGAGCTAGCAGAGGAATTTGTTTGTAGTGATGCCCAAACACTTGAGTTTTCGCCATCTCCTGCTGATGTGGACCCTGAACCAGCATCTGTTATCATGAGCGATGATGATGATGAGACGCAGTTGCCATCAAGGGAGGCTGTTGGAATGTCCAGTGGGCAGGAGGAGGAGCAGAGTGAGGAAGAGGAGGTGGTGGATGACGAAATGACCGACCCCACTTGGCCAGGGGTGATGTCCAGCGGGGAAAGCAGTGGAGAGGTGGTGGTCTGCGCAGCACCGAAAAAGGCAGCAAGAGGCAGAGGGATGTCCACAGGCAGAGGGATGTCCAGAGGCAGAGGGATGTCCAGAGGCAGAGGGATGTCCACAGGCAGAGGGATGTCCACAGGCAGAGGGATGTCCAGAGGCAGAGGACAGTCCAGACAGAGTAGTGAGGCCACAGCCAGCACGGCCGAAGCTGTTCCCGGCAGCGGGCAGTCGCGTGAAGCTCCCCCATCGAGGCCTCGTACTTCTGTGGTGTGGAGATTTTTTAATGTTTGTGCGGATGACAAACTGAGCGCGGTTTGCACACTCTGCCACTCAAAACTGAGTAGGGGCTCTGAGAAGAGCAATCTGACCACCTCAGGCATGCGGCGTCACTTGGAAGTCAAGCACTGGGCTGAGTGGGAGAGAGCAAACGCAATACAACCTGCGCCCGGTCCTGCTGCCACTGCCTCTTCCCCTTTGTTGTGTGCTGCCACTGCGGTCCAGACCTCCAGCCAGGACACCTCCACATCTGCCTGCCTCGGCTACTTTGGGGCCTTCTCCTTCAGCCTCCCCTTCCCCCGCCTCTTCGCCTGCACCTTCACACTCCTCGTCCCAACAACTGTCCATCTCGCAGGCGTTCGACCGCAGGCGGAAGTACGCCTCGAGTCACCCCCAAGCCCAAGCCTTAAACTGCCACATCTCCAAACTGCTGGCCCTGGAGATGTTGCCGTTTAGGCTTGTGGAGACGCAGGCCTTCCGCGACCTGATGGCGGCTGCCGCACCTCGCTATTCCGTCCCTAGCCGCCACTACTTTTCCCGGAGTGCCGTCCCCGCCCTGCACCAGCACGTGTCGCGTAACATCAGGCGGGCCCTGAGGTACGCAGTCAGCGCAAAGGTCCACTTGACCACCGACTCGTGGACAAGCGCTTGCGGCCAGGGACGCTACATCTCTTTGACGGCACACTGGGTGAATGTAGTGGAAGCGGGGACGGGGTCGCAAACAGAGACGGCCTACCTACCACCCCCGCCCAAGATTGCCAGCATGGGTTCTGATAAACCCCCCTCCTCCTCCTCCTCCTCCTCCTCCTGTGCCTTAACATCTCCCTCAGCCGCTAGCTGGAAGCGTTGCAGCACTGGCGCGGGGAGACGTCAGCAGGCGGTGCTAAAGCTCATCAGCTTGGGCGACAGGAAGCACAGCGCCCCAGAGGTGAGGGACGCCATATTGCAGCAGACGGAGATGTGGCTGTCGCCGCTGCAGCTAGGACCAGGCATGGTCGTGTGCGATAACGGCCGTAACCTGGTGGCGGCTCTGGAGCTTGCCGAACTCAATCACGTACCATGCCTGGCCCACGTTTTTAATCTGGTAGTCCAAAAATTTCTGAAGACTTACCCCAACCTGGCAGAGCTACTGGTGAAAGTGCGGCGCTTGTGCGCTCACTTTCGTAAGTCAACTGTAGCTGCTGCTAGCTTAAAAAAACTCCAGCAACGCCTCCATTTGCCTGAACATCGGCTGTTGTGCGACCTGCCCACTCGCTGGAATTCCACCTATTCCATGTTGGCCAGGGTGTGTGAGCAGCAGAGAGCATTGATGGAGTACCAGATAATGAATCCACGCGTGCCTCCAACTCAGCTCCCTCAGTTTGCCAACCACGAGTGGCCATGGATGGCAGACATATGCGATGTACTGCGTATCTTTGAGGAGTCCACCAAGAAGGTCAGCAGCGAGGACGCTATAGTGAGCGTAACCATCCCGCTCCTAGGCGTCCTTAAAGAATCGCTCATCGCAATAAGGGAGAACGCATTGCACGCAGAGGAGACGGGGGTAGGAGGAGACGCAACGGAGCTACACAGTCAGACCACACTTTTGTCTGCTTCACGGTGGCAGTTGCAGGAGGAGGAGGATGAGGAGGAGGACGACGTGGAGGTGGCTGTGGAAGAGGAGGAGGATGCTGGCGGCGAGGGTAGCAGTCAGGCTGTGTGCGTCCCATTGGTTCAGCGCGGATGGGGCGGAGAGGAGGCGGAAGAGGAAGAGGAGGAAATGGCAAGTGATCCTTCTGGTGGGGGCAGTGAGGTCATGCCTATTCAGAGTCTGGCACACATGGCTGACTTCATGCTGGGCTGCTTTTCCCGGGACACACGTGTTGTCCGGATAGTGGAGAACAAACTGTACTGGGTCTTCGCACTCCTGGACCCCCGGTATAAAGATAACGTCTCCTCTTTTATTCCGGTAGAGGAGAGGACGAATCGATTGCTGGAATACCAGAGGGAACTCGTGCAGAACATGATGGAGATTTTCCCACCCACCATCGCTGGCGGCAGAGAGGAGAGGGTCTCCCAGAGTCCCACAACATCAATCAGGCCCACAGCCACCAGGGGAACACTCTCCAAGGTGTGGGACACGTTCATGGCACCCCCTCGTGCAACTTCCATCACTGCGGGGCCCGCTATCAGCAGGAGGGACAAGTATCGGCGGATGTTGCGGGAGTACCTGGCAGACCGTAACCCTGTCCTCCCCGATCCCTCGGCGTCCTACACTTACTGGGTCTCCAAGTTGGACACGTGGCTGGAACTGTCCCTGTACGCCTTGGAGGTGCTTGCCTGCCCTGCCGCCAGCGTGCTATCAGAAAGGGTGTTCAGCGCAGCCGGGGGCATTATAACCGATAAGCGCAGCCGCCTGTCAACCGACAGTGCGGACAGGCTGACGCTAATCAAAATGAACAGCAAGTGGATTGACCCGGACTTTGCTTCTCCAACCGTGGAAAGCAGCCAAAAGTGAAGTGCCATCTGTATGAAGTGCCATTTCCTCCTCCACCTCCTCCTCCTCCTCCTTAACCGCCGTAGAATTGCTCCGTAAATAAGAAAAATGTATATGTTTATGGCTCACATCTTGGGCCTCCACAAAATGTTTAAGAGGTCTCACCTCTTGGGCCTCCACATAATTTTTAAGAGGTCTCACCTCTTGGGCCTCCACATAATTTTTAAGAGGTCTCACCTCTTGGGCCTGCACAAAATGTTTAAGAGGTCTCACCTCTTGGGCCTCCACATAATTTTTAAGAGGTCTCACCTCTTGGGCCTGCACAAAATGTTTAAGAGGTCTCACCTCTTGGGCCTCCACATAATTTTTAAGAGGTCTCACCTCTTGGGCCTCCACAAATGTTTAAGAGGTCTCACCTCTTGGGCCTCCACATAATTTTTAAGAGGTCTCACCTCTTGGGCCTCCACATAAATTTTAAGAGGTCTCACCTCTTGGGCCTCCACATAATTTTTAAGAGGTCTCACCTCTTGGGCTCCACATAATTTTTAAGAGGTCTCACCTCTTGGGCCCTCCACAAAATGTTTTAAGAGGTCTCACCTCTTTGGGCCTCCACATAATTTTAAGAGGTCTCACCTCTTGGGCCTCCACATAATTTTTAAGAGGTCTCACCTCTTGGGCCTCCACATAATTTTTAAGAGGTCTCACCTCTTGGGCCTCCACAAAATGTTTAAGAGGTCTCACCTCTTGGGCCTCCACATAATTTTTAAGAGGTCTCACCTCTTGGGCCTGCACAAAATGTTTAAGAGTCTCACCTCTTGGGCCTCCACATAATTTTTAAGAGGTCTCACCTCTTGGGCCTCCACAAAATTTTAAGAGGTCTCACCTCTTGGGCCTCCACATAATTTTAAGAGGTCTCACCTCTTGGGCCTCCACATAATTTTTAAGAGGTCTCACCTCTTGGGCCTGCCACAAAATGTTTAAGAGGTCTCACCTCTTGGCCTCCACATAATTTTAAGAGGTCTCACCTCTTGGGCCTGCCACAAATGTTTAAGAGGTCTCACCTCTTGGGCCTCCACATAATTTTAAGAGGTCTCACCTCTTGGGCCTCCACAAAATCTTTAAGAGGTCTCACCTCTTGGGCCTCCACAAAATCTTTAAGAGGTCTCACCTCTTGGGCCTCCACAAAATCTTTAAGAGGTCTCACCTCTTGGGCCTCCACAAAATCTTTAAGAGGTCTCACCTCTTGGGCCTCCACAAAATCTTTAAGAGGTCTCACCTCTTGGGCCTCCACAAAATCTTTAAGAGGTCTCACCTCTTGGGCCTCCACAAAATCTTTAAGAGGTCTCACCTCTTGGGCCTCCACAAAATCTTTAAGAGGTCTCACCTCTTGGGCCTCCACAAAATCTTTAAGAGGTCTCACCTCTTGGGCCTCCACAAAATCTTTAAGAGGTCTCACCTCTTGGGCCTCCACAAAATCTTTAAGAGGTCTCACCTCTTGGGCCTCCACAAAATCTTTAAGAGGTCTCACCTCTTGGGCCTCCACAAAATCTTTAAGAGGTCTCACCTCTTGGGCCTCCACAAAATCTTTAAGAGGTCTCACCTCTTGGGCCTCCACAAAATCTTTAAGAGGTCTCACCTCTTGGGCCTCCACAAAATCTTTAAGAGGTCTCACCTCTTGGGCCTCCACAAAATCTTTAAGAGGTCTCACCTCTTGGGCCTCCACAAAATCTTTAAGAGGTCTCACCTCTTGGGCCTCCACAAAATCTTTAAGAGGTCTCACCTCTTGGGCCTCCACAAAATCTTTAAGAGGTCTCACCTCTTGGGCCTCCACAAAATCTTTAAGAGGTCTCACCTCTTGGGCCTCCACAAAATCTTTAAGAGGTCTCACCTCTTGGGCCTCCACAAAATCTTTTAGGTCTCACTTCTTGGGCCTCCACATAATTTTAAAGAGGTCTCACCTCTTGGGCCTCCACAAAATCTTTAAGAGGTCTCACCTCTTGGGCCTCCACAAAATCTTTAAGAGGTCTCACCTCTTGGGCCTCCACAAAATCTTTGAGGTCTCACCTCTTGGGCCTCCACATAATTTTAAAGAGGTCTCACCTCTTGGGCCTCCACAAAATCTTTAAGAGGTCTCACCTCTTGGGCCTCCACAAAATCTTTAAGAGGTCTCACCTCTTGGGCCTCCACAAAATCTTTAACAGGTCTCACCTCTTGGGCCTCCACAAAATTTTCCATGAGCCTCTGGCCAGCCCACGGCCTCTTCCTGCCTTTTGCGGTCCTACGCATCCCTCCACATCCCCACTGCTTTACCTGCTAGACATGACACTGGGCCAGGTCGGGTCACTGATATCTCTAGCGCCAACAATTTGGGCATTTTAAGGCTTCTGCATGTGTTTGAGTTGTTTTTACATTTTAAAGAAGACATGTCTGACCACATTTCACACACACACACAATGACAATTAGGGGTGGGGTCTATTTGCTTTCCCCCTTGCCTATGCCATCTGTGGTTGTCATAGGCAACGTGATTTTAAGGGGTGCAGAATTTCATCTTCTTTTTTGTCTAGTTTGGCTTGGGGTCCATGGCAATGTAGAGGAAAGAAGGTTTCCTTGTATGGTCTCACTTTACAGAGAGATTAGATTGTCTTTGGAGTGTATTGTTGAGAGGCTGTGATAGTGGCGTAATAGTGCGACTTGGGCGCGTTATATGCACCCAGACATGCTTCCCCTGCTGTCCCAGTTGCATTCCAGCAGTGTTGGCATCCTTTTCTGAGGTTCCAGGGTGGACTTGGTGACCTCCAAGTGGTCGAATTGAGATTTCCAAGTGGCGAGCATTTTTTTCCCATAGACTTTAATGGGATTCGATATTCGGTCGAATAGTCGAATTTCGCGGTCTATTCGAATCGAATTTCGAACTTTCGAATATTTCACTACTCGCTCATCTCTATTTATAAATTAATCAGGTCCATTTTATTGGCAGCACCTGGCTGCTACTTAAACTCTTAATTCCTATGGAAGCAGTAAGAATGTACTTAATTTTTCACACACAGCTTATGCAGTTTGCCCTAGTTTTTGTTAAATAATTACACTGTAATTTTTCACATGCTGTTGTTCATCAGAGGATGAGATTTTTTTTTATTATGTCCTGATACGTAAAACCATAGAATTCAAAGAGGGTATACTTTGTTTTTCTCATGACTGTAAATGATGTCACGTGTAATGCTAGTGTTTTATATGGTGCCTAGTTAATTACCACACTAAAGAGAATGAGTCACAATAAATGTCCATTAAATCTAATGTAACATAACATAAAGAATTCCCCTGACAGTTAATACATCTGATTTATGTATTACTGCATCACAAAATAAGTTGGTAAGTGCTCATTTAAATGCAAAATCACACCAAGTTATCTATATTTATCATATACACAGGCTGTCATATAATGGGGGTATGCATTGCTTAAAATATATCACTTTAATCCATGGTAGTGTGATGTTTCCTTACTAACATACAGGAAATTACTGGTTGGAGGTAATGGTCTATGTATTGCTCATTAAAACTGGAGTTTGTTTATATGCTCCTGGAATTAATAACTGTGCCTTTTTCTAGTAATTTTGTGTCAATTTCTTATACTTCCTGATGTCCTGCATGTCATCCAATAATGTAATAAAGTCAAGGCAAATACGAAACGAGCGTTAACATCTGGCATAAATAAACATTACTGTCCATGTCCCTGGGTCAAGCTTTCCATAGTAACTTTATATCTTACATATGTTACAGGTAATGTATGAAATGCAGACATTGTATAAATGCCTAGGCATTCTAGAGAATTCCTAAAGTATTTTTGACAAAGTATGAAATGTCTGTGTTATTTCAGTCTTTTATATACTTAACCCCTTCAGGACCCTGCCATTTTTCACCTTAAGTACCAGGCCATTTTTAGCAATTCTGACATGTGTCACTTTATGTGGTGATAACTTTAAAACGCTTTTACTTATCATGGCCATTCTGAGATTGTTTTCTTGTCACATATTGCACTTCATGACAGTGGCAAATTTGAGTCAAAATATTTGACTTTTTTTATGAAAAAATACCAAATTTACCAAAAATTTTGAAAACTTTCCAAATTTCAATTTCTCTACTTTTAAAATACATAGTAATACCTCCAAAATAGTTATTACTTTACATTCCCCCGATATGTCTACTTCATGTTTGGATCATTTTGAAAATTACATTTTATTTTTTTGGGATGCAAGAATGCTTAGAAGTTTAGAAACAATCTTGAAATTTTTTCGAAAATTTCCAAAACCCACTTTTTAATGACCAGTTCAGGTCTGAAGTCACGTTGTGAGGCTTACATAATAGAAACCACCCAAAAATGACCCAATTTTAGAAACTACACCCCCAAGGTATTCAATTGAACTGTATTCAACTGATTTTACAAACGTTGTTAACCCTTTAGGTGTTCCACAAGAATTAAAGGAAAATGTAGACAAAATTTCAGAATTTCACTTTTTTGGCAGATTTTCCATTTAAATAGATTTTTTTCCGGTAACAAAGCAAGGGTTAACAGCCAAACAAAACTTAATATTTATTACCCTGATTATGTAGTTTGCAGTAACGCCCCATTTGTGATTGTAAACTGCTGTACGGGCACACAGCAGGGCGCAGAAGGAAAGGAACGCCATATGGTTTTTGTAGGGCAGATTTCACTGGGAAAATTTTAAGTTGTCATGTCACATTTCAAGACCCTCTGATGCACCCCTAGAGTAAAAACTCCAAAAAAGTGACCCCATTTTGGAAACTATGGGAAAAGATGGCAATTTTGATGGTGCTATTTTAGGGTACATATGGTTTTTGGTTGCTCTAAATTACACGTTTAGTGAGGCAAGGTAACCAAAAATAGCTTGTTTTGGCACCGTTTTCATCTGACAGGTTAGATCATATGCTATTTTTATAGAGCAGGTTGGTACGGACGTGGCAATCTCTAATATGTATGCTTTTTTATTTATTTAAATTTTACACAATAATATTTTTGAAACCAAAAAAAAATTATGTTTTAGTGTCTCCATAATCTGAGAGCCATAGTTTTTTTTTTTTTTTTTTTTGGGGGGGGGGGGATTATTTTAGGTAGGGGCTCATTTTTTTACGGGATGCGATGACTGTTTGATTGGTACTATTTTAGGGTGCGTACGACTTTTTGATAGCTTGGTATTACACTTTTTGTGATGTAAGGGATTAGCTCATGTGATATTTTTGTAGAGCAGGTTGTTACGGACACGGTAGTACCTAACATGTATACTTATTTTTATTTATTTAAGTTTTACACAATAATATCATTTTTTGAAAAAAAAAATAATGTTTTAGGGTTTCCATAAGAGCTGTCATTTTTTCAATTTTTTAGACGATTGTCTCAGGTAGGGGCTCATTTTTTTGCAGGATGAGATGACGGTTTGATTGGTACTATTTTGGGGTGCGTATGACTTTTTGATCGCTTGGTATTGCACTTTTAGTGATGTAAGGTGACAAAAAAAGGCTTTTTTTTACACTGTTTTTATTTTTTTTACTGTGTTCACCTGAGGGATTAGCTCATGTGATATTTTTGTAGAGCAGGTTGCTACGGAGGCGGAAATATCTAAAATGTATACTTACTGTATTTTTATTTATTTAAGTTTTACACAATAATATAATTTTTGAAACAAAAAGAATGGCTTTTTTTTTTACACCGTTTTAATTTTTTTTTATGGTGTTCACCTGAGGGGTTAGGTTATGTGATATTTTTATAGAGCCGGTTGTTACGGATGCGGCGATACCAAATATGTCTGTTTTTCTTTTTTTTTTTCTATTTTTTTTACAATTTTATGTTCTATTTTGGGAAAGGGGCGTTTTTTTTTACGTGAAACTTTATTTATTTTTTATTATGGAAAAAAAATTAACTTTTATTTTACTTTTTATTTTTGTCCCACTCTGGGACTTCAACTTTTAGGGGTCTGATCCCCTCTGCAATACATTACAATACATCGTGTATTGTAATGTATTGGCTGTCAGCTTCGATGCTGACAGCCTGCCTGTGAGACCCAGCCTCAGAGGCTGGATCTCACAGGCTTCCATAGAAGGCAGCCCAGATGCATCAGGGCTGCCTTCTGTGACATCAGGTCCCTGTCACTGACTGTGGCATACCAGGGGTTAACACGCCAGCATCAGTATTTTCACTGATGCCGGCGTATGCAGCAGGGGTCCAGCTATCTGTGACTGACAGACCCCTGCCGCTGATCGGGCAGGTGCAGCTCCTGCACCCGCCCGATCAACTTTACGTACATGTACGTCACTGGTCCTTAAGTAATAGTAGGAAAATCTATGGCACACCAGAAATTTGCAAAAAGTGATGCTCTTTAATTCATTTTTTGTGAAAAGACAAACAATATGCGTCCAATAGTTTCTTCCAGAGGTATCATATTACATAAACAGACCAGACTACTGTCCCAACGTTTCGGTAGCGTTGCGACCTTTCTCAAGGGATCTGTGGAGAATATAATTGTATAGTATACATAAGACAAAGTCCTGGACTACTGGAATGTATAGGTTAAAAAAATAAATACATAAATGCAAATGAATATACAATATTATTCACTGTAGAAACCGAAAGTTAATTAGGTTCAACATATACAATAGTGTTGTAATGCATAGGGAGATACTATGTACAGAAGCTATGGAAGAATGGCTCAAAAATAGAAATAGCTTATAGTGGATCAAATAAAAGGCAACCTTGAACTGGAGAAAATATAAATATGCATAGGGGTCAAACATGTCCATTACCTGTGGTCTATGTGGAAAAAGCAGGCACTCTGGAGGTTGGACGCCGCTGGAAGCGTGCTGTCCCTCCAGTGGTGAAAAAGTGGAGGGAAAGGAAGGGGGATCTCACCCATAAGGACCTAGGATAAGGGATTATGCCTCGGGCTAGCGAATCTGAAATAAAAAGAATGATAGATCAGACCTTATGAACAATACAAGTTATAGCATGCTATCAGTATATAACCATATTTGATGAAAGTCAAAAAGAGATCATTATTGCACCAAAGTCAAATGTTACAAAAAAGTCACATTCTCTGTTTAATCCCTTTGGGGATAATGTGTCGAGGCGGTGTATCCAAAATGACTCTCGTTGACGAAGAAGTAATGTCCGGTTGCCACCTCTCCGTGACACTGCAACTCGTTCCAGGACTTAGAATCGAAGTGTAGAGATGTGATGTTGACGTTCTTTAAAGTGAGCAGGGATTGGTAGTAATAATTGATTGGTCCTAATGGTGGACTTGTGCTTCGAGATCCTGTTCCTAATGTGTTGTGTTGTCTCACCAATTAACACCAAACCGCATCGACACTTAATCAAATATACAACATGTGTAGAATCACAGGTAAAGTATCCTTTGATGGGGTATTTATTGCCTGTGTATGGGTGTGTGACCATGTTGCCCTTAATGACGCTCGAGCATTGGGCACAATGAAGACAAGTAAAGGTACCAAATTTAGGTGTGCCTAGGAATCTGTCTCGGGATATTGGTTAGAGGCCCTATATCAGCCCGAACAAGATGGTCACGGATATTTTTAGAACGTTTGTTAGAGGTGGAGATTGAAATTCACGGATTTGGGGATATGCTTGTGAAAGAATATGCCAATGTTGTTTGATTACGTATTGTATTTTAGGTGTTAATGGATGGTACAGTGAGTATGCATGGTAACCTTTGAGATGCATCAGTTTGTCCAGCTTTTGCAATAGGGGTTCTTGGGTTCTGATCAATCACGTGTTGTGGGTAATCTCTCTGCATAAATTTAGTTGTCATCTCACTAATCCTCTGATGGCGTGTAGAGGGGTTTGTGACTATTCGTTCTACACGTGTAAATTGTAATCGGGGAAGTGATGCTTTAGTGGCCCTTGGGTGACTGCTAGTATAATGTAATAGACTGTTCCTGTCCGTTGGCTTATTGTATAAATCAAATTCAATCTGGCCAAGTTCATCCTTAATACCATGGTGTCCAAAAATCTAATTGTTTTCCTGTCTGTTTGTATTGTAAAACCTAACTCCGGGTACATGCTGTCTAAATATTGATGGAATGAATGGATACTAGTTCAGAGCCTTTCCATAGGCAAAAAACATCATCTATGAAACGCAGCCAAATGATGGCATGCTGTTTAAATAGAGGATGTTCGTATACGTGCTCCTCTTCGAAGTTAATCATATACGCATTTGCATAAGGGGGCGCCACGTTTGCGCCCATGGCGGTCCCGCGTTTCTGGGCATAATATTTGTCACCGGAGAGGAAAAAGTTCTCTTGGAGGACCAAGGTAAGTAATGACAGGCAGAAATTCTGCTGTAAGGAAGTAAGTGTGGATTTTGTAGGAAGTAAAATTTCAGTGGCCCTGATTCCCTTGTTGTGTTCTATGGACGTGTATAAATTGTTCACGTCCATAGTGACCAACATGGAGTCAGGTTCCGACCTGCATTGTGTTAACTTGTAAATGAAGTCATTAGTGTCCAGTAGGAAAGAGCGAGATGTTTTGATAAGTGGAGTCAATATGCATGTCCAGGTATATTGACAAGGGAGATAATATTGATTCTGTAGATGCTACTATCGGTCTACCCGGGGGGTTGTGGAGATCTTTGTTTATCTTAGGTAGTGTGTAAAAGACAGGTGTAATGGGGTGATATTTAGTAAGGAAACTGACTGTTTCATCATCAATTACTTCCAATGTCCTGTAGTGTTCCAATGTGGTTTTTATTTTATGGGCAATTCTGGTAGTAGGATCCTTATCGAGGGGTTCGTAGGTGGTACTATCACCAAGTTGTCACATAATCTCATTTATATATTTGGACCATCACAACCAATGCTCAGCCCTTATCTGCGGGTTTGATTATGATGGACTTGTGAGATTGTAATTCACTGATGGCTCTTGGTTCCTCTATACTAAGGTTATGGGAGTGTTTAAATTCACCCTTCTCACATAATTGTAAGACTTTTTGCATGGACTGTTGGGTAAATGATATATAGGTCTCGAATGGTTGATAAGACCTTGGTGGCATGTAAGGACTTTTGTTCCTTAGGCCTAAAGAATGTAATTTGAGAGTGTTATTGATCAACATCTCCTGTTGGTTATTAGAGTCAACGGATGGACCAAAATGTGCTTTCAGTCTGACAGTTCGGTAGAACCAGTGTAATTCTTGTTCCAAAAGAAAAGTGTCTAAAGGGGTTGTCGGACAAAATGACAAGCCCTTTTGTAACACTGTAATTTGTGTAGGTGAGAGGTTGACAGAAGAAATGTTTATCACAAGATTGTCTTGGTTACCGGGGATCGTGTCTGAATACGATTTTCCCCTTCTATTGTTCTTGCTCCTCCGCATCCGTTTCTGTCTTGCCTTGGCCTCTCCCTAAAAAATACTGTGATCGGAACTGGTTGTAGGGTCTTTTGCTGTCGGATCCCGAAGAACTTGGTCCTGATGAGTAATGATTCAGACGATGATCCCACTTTGCTTGAAAATACGGGTCACGCCACTTGTAGACTTTATTGAGTCTATAATCTTCTGCGTCTCTCACAAATTTTGACCGCTTAGTGGACTCCTGGACTTCTGGAAATAGGCACTCTGTTTGGTGGTTTTTTCTTTTAATGATATCCACTCCTTCTGTGATAAAATGGAGGTGAGCTGATTCTCTGTGGATTCTATTTGTTTCGTAAGGTCATTAATCATTTGTTGTGACTTTTCTATGGCTAAAAGCATTAAATCAAAGGAGCATTTGGTCCTTAAGTGACTGCCAGCGGTGCTTAAGGAGTTAATATATAGAATGACAAATACTCTTTAGGCAAAGTATAAAATGCCAACAAGTATTAAATGTTAAGAAGCCTTTATTGATGCGAAAAAATCAAAGAAAGAAATGCAAAATAAACTACACTTTATAAAATAGCAGATGGGCAGAACTTACTTGCAGGAAAAAAATAAGAGAATGAGGCCTGTATTGTCCTCACTTGTTACAATAAGGAAGTCTATAATTCACAGGTTTGACAAGCCCACCATCAAAAGGTCAGATATATACCGTATTTTTCACCTCACAAGATGCACTTTTTTCCCTGTCTTATAGGGTTAATACTAATGAGCACTTCCGTTATGGAGATGCTCATTAGTACCGGAGGCCCAGGAAGTGTTGAATGTAGCGCTCCCCGGGCTCTGTACTCACCGCTTCCTGGTCTTCTGCCATCGGCTGTGCTGTGGCTGCGCACAGTGTAAGGGCACTCTGTGGAAGAAGAGGTGAGGAGCGACGGCGTCCGGAGTAGGAAAGGTAAGTTGATTTTCTTTTATGTGATCTGAGACTGGGGGCTGATCTATGGCTGGAGGCTGGGGGCTGATCTATGGCTGGAGGCTGATCTATGGCATGGGGGCTGATCTGTGGCATGGGGCTGATCTATGGCATGGGGGCTGATCTATGGCATGGAGACTGATCTATGTCTGGGGGCTGATCTGAGACTGGGGGCTAATCTAAGGCATGAGGGCTGATCTAAGGCATGGGGGTCTGATCTAAGTCATGGGGTCTGATCCCAGGCATGGAAGTCTTATCTGAGGTATGGGGTCTCATCTGAGTTCTGAATGTGGGTCTAATTTATATTGGGGCTCTTATTTGAGGTCTGATTGGGGGTCATTCACATTGGGATCTGAGCTGAGGTCTGATTGGGAGTCTGATCTGAGGTCTTATTGAGGGTCTTATTAACATTGAGTGTCTGATTGCTGGTCTAATCTGAGGTCTAATGAAAAATATTTTTTTTATTACATAGTAACAAAGTAACATAGTTTATAATGCCTAAAAAAATACATCTGTCCATCCAGATCGGCCTTTTATCCTACAAGTTGATCTAGAGGAAGGCAAAAAACACCTGTCAGTTAGAAGTCAATTTTCCCCATTTTAGGGGAAAAAATTCCTTCCCGACTCCAATCAGGCAATCAGAATAACTCCCTGGATCAACAACCCATCTCTAGTAACTACAACCTGTAATATTGTTACCCTCCAGAAATACATCCAGGCCCCTCTTGAACTCTTTTAGTGAACTTACCATCACCACCTCCTCAGGCAGAGAGTTCCATAGTCTTACTGCTCTTACCGTAAAGAATCATCTTCTATGTTTGTATACAATGAATCCTCTTCTATGTTTGTATACAAACCTTCTTTCCTCCAGACGCAGAGGATGTCCCCTCGTCACAGTCACAGTCCTGGGGATAAATAGATCATGGGAGAGATCTCTGTACTGACCTCTGATATATTCATACATAGTTATTAGATCCCCCCTCAGTCATCTTTTTTCTAAAGTGAATAACCCTAATTTTGATAATCTTTCTGAGTACTGTAGTCCACCCATTCCAGTTATTACTTTAATTGCCCTCCTCTGAACCCTCTCCAGCTCTGCTATGTCTGTTTTGTCCACAGGAGCCCAGAACTGTACACAGTACTCCATGTGTGGTCTGACTAGTGATTTGTAAAGTGGCAGGACTACGTTCTCATGACAGGCATCTATGCCCCTTTTGATGCAACCCATTATCTTATTGGCCTTGGCAGCAGCTGTCTGACACTGGTTTCTGTAGCTTAGTTTGCTGTTTACTAAAATTCCTACTGGTGGCTTGCATTATTCCTTCCCATGTGCGTAACCTTACATTTGTCAGTGTTAAACCTCATCTGCCACTTCTCTGCCCAAGCCTCCAATCTATCCAGACAGGGGCGTAGCAATAGGGGAAGCAGGGGAAGCAGCTGCTTTGGGGCCCAGACCCACAAGGGGCCCCCTCAGGAGGGAGACTAAAAGATTTTATTGTCAGGCCCCCCTCAACAGTATTATACAATGACATTATATACAGTGACACTATAGAAAGCGGATGGAGCGGCTGTCAGGCCTTGTCTGGGAGAGCTCAATCTTGACTAGCCACAAGAGTGAGGGTTGCATGTGAGTTCGGGGTTGCGAGGAAGTTTCTGGGGGGGGCCCCATTCAAAAATTTGCTGTGGGGCCCAGTTAGTTGTAGTTATGCCACTGTATCCAGATCTATCTGTAGCAGTGTACTGTCCTCTTCTGTGTTAATTACTTTACACAGTTTAGTGTCATCTGCAAAAATTGATATTTTACTGTGCAAGCATTCTACAAGATCATTAATAAATATATTGAAGAGAATAGGGCCCAATAGTGACCCCTGTGGTACCCCACTAGTGACAGTGACCCAATCTGAGTATGTGCCGTTAATAACCACTCTCTGTTTTCTATCACTGAGCCAGTTACTTACCCACATACAAACATTTTCTCCCAGGCCAAGCATTCTCATTTTATATACTAACCTTTTATGCGGTACAGTGTCAAATGCTTTGGAGAAGTTCATATATACGACATCCATTGATTCGCCGTGGTCAAGTCTATAACTTACCTCCTCATATAAACTGATTAAATTGGTTTGACATGACCGATCCCTCATGAAGCCATGCTGATATGGAGTTATTTGCTTATTTTCATTGAAGTACTCCAAGATAGCATCTCTTAGAAAACCATCAAACTGTTTACCCACGACAGATGTTAAACTTACCGGCCTATAGTTTCCGGGCTCTGTTTTTGGACCCTTTTTGAATATTGGCACCACATTTGCTATGCACCAATCCTGTGGAACACTCCCAGTATAGAGTGACCCTCCCAGTAACACTCCCAGTCAGTATAGAGTCCTTAACCCCTTCCCGACCGGGCGGTGGGGGACATGACGCCCGCTCGCGGGTGCGGCGGGCGTCATGGCCGGCAAGTCTCTGCTGTTTCTAATAGCAGAGACTTGCCGCTTCTCACCTTCGTCGGCGGCGACTTCCAGGGCGTTACTGATGCCGTGATCACACGTGATCACGGCATCAGGATGCATCTGAACCCGGAAGCCTACGCTTCCGGGTGGTGTACAGACGCCCCGATTGGCCAATCGGGGTGTCTGTACACCATATGAAAACTGTAATCCTCGCTGGTGAGGATTACAGTTTTCAAACTGCAATTCTTATTCTGGCCACTAGATGGCAGGCCAGGATAAGAAATGAGCAATTCATGGATTTAACTGCATCTAGTAAATCCATGATTGCTCATAAAGAAAAAAAACAAAACACAATAGATCAGATGATATTTGAGCTTTAAAATAATCACAGAAAAATTTAAAAAAAAATGTTAAAAAATATATAAAAAATAAAAAAGATATAAAAGTTCAAATCACCCCCCTTTCCGTATAAGTAAAAAATAAATACCTAAATAACAATAAATATAGACATCATGGGTATCACCGTGACCGAGAACGCCCGTACTTTTCAAATATAAAAAAAAATTTCAATACGGCGAATTGTGTGGCGGAAAAAAGCGTCCAAATGGCGATTCGCCGTTTTTTGCAGCTTTTTTTTTCTAAAAAAAATTAAATAAAAAGTGATCAAAAAGTCATACACACCCCAGAATGGTATCAATAAAAACTTCAGACCGCCCCGCAAAAAATGAGCCCCCATACAGCTCTGTACACATAAATACCAAAAAGTTATAGGGGTCAAGATATGACAAGGAAAAAAAAAAAAAAAAAAAAGGGCAACTTTCTAATTATTTTATCACCATCTAAACGCAGGAAAAACTATACATATTAGGTATTACCGGATTCGTACTGACCAGTAGAATGAAAGTAACCGGTCAGTTTTAATGCACATCGAACTCTGTAAATAAGAAACCCGTAGAACTGTAGCGGAATAGCGGTTTTCTTGCAATTTCACCCCATTTGGAATTTTTTTCCCGCTTCCCACTACACCATATGCAATATTAAATGGTGTCGTTGGAAAGTACAACTTGTCCCGCAAAAAACAAGCCCTCATACAGCTATGTGAACAGAAAAATAAAACAGTTATGGCTGTTTGAAGGCAGGGAGCGCAAAACGAAAATGCAGAACAGAAAAAACCTCCGGGGTAGAAAGGGTTAAATATCAGAAATAAGGGTCTGGCTATGACATTACTTAATTCTCTTAGGATACGGGGATGTATGCCATCCGGTCCTGGCGATTTGTCTATTTTAACCTTTTTAAGACGCCGCTGTACTTTTTCCTGGGTCAGACAGGGCACTTTTAATGGGGAATTTACTTTTATAGTCTGCATTTTATCTGACAGCTGATCTGTTCATCTGATCGCTCTCTGCAACTCCACCCTCATTACTCTGTAAGGAGCCGACACCTTCAGGTTTATACTTTTTACCATTTATATAATTGAAGAACATTTTAGGGTTAGTTTTACTCTCTTTGGCGATTAATCTCTCGGTCTCTAGTTTGGCTGCTTTTATTTGTCTTTTACATATTCTATTTTTTTTTTCCTTATTCTATTTTTTTTTTCCTTATAATTTTCCAATGCTTCCTGGCTCCCCTCCTGTTTTAGTGATTTAAATGCTTTCTTTTTGTCACTTATCGCTTTCTTTTCAGTTCTATTTATCCACATTGTTTTTTTCTTGTTCCTTAACCTTTTATTCCCATAACCTCTCAGAATTAGATATTAGGATTAGAGATGAGCGAGCACTAAAATGCTCGGGTGCTCGTTATTCGAGACAAACTTTTCCGGATGCTCGGGTGCTCGTTTCGAGTAACGAACCCCATTGAAGTCAATGGGAGACTCGAGCATTTTTTACAGGGGACCAAGGCTCTGCCTAGGGAAGGCTGGGTGAAAACCTGGAAACATCAGAAAATGATGGAAAAACCATGGAAATGGACAGGAAACAGCAGGGGCAGCATGCATGGATGCCTCTGAGGCTGCCTAATCCCACCAATCCCAACCCAAATTCTCCTGCAACAGCCTGGTGGTTACCCTCATGGCAATTGTGCTCACCCAGACCAAGAAAGGCGAGGCACATGCCCATCACATGTTAGGGAAGCACCCAACTAGGTGCAACGAAGGTCCATCACCCATGCCCATGCTGGCACTGCTCTCCTATCCCCAGCCACACGATGCAGGCATAAGCCTGACATAGCATGGCGGTAACACCAACAAGTGACCAAGTTAGATGAGGTAGCTGGTGAAGCACCCAAAAATTTGGGTGACGTTGTCCGAATGAGAATGCAGTGAAATTGTTTTTGTTGAGCCTCCAAAAATTTTTTCTTTTCGGAGTACATAAAGTCGACCCTCAGCAAAAATTTTTTTTTTTAAATGTCGGTACTTGCGCCTCCTGAAAAATTATTTTGGACTGTCTGTTTGACGCTCCTGAAACATTGTTTTACAGTGTCTGTAGTTGACACTGGGGAAAAATTGTTTGGAGAGAGGGCCTGTAGGTGGACCTCCGGAAAAATTGTTTAGAGAGAGGACCTGTAGGTGGACCTCCGGAAAAATTGATTGGAGAGAGGGCCTGTAGGGGGCCCTCCGGAAAAATTGTTTAGAGAGGGCCTGTAGGTGGACCTCCAGAAAAATTGTTTAGAGAGAGGGCCTGTAGGTGGACCTCCGGAAAAATTGTTTGGAGAGAGGGCCTGTAGGTGGACCTCCATAAAAATTGTTTGGAGAGAGGGCCTGTAGGTGGCCCTACGGAAAAAATTGTGGAAAAAGAGTGCCAGTTGGACCTCTAAAAAATTGCGTTTTTTGGGTCAGCATTAGGCAAAGACGACAAGAAGGAGGAGGAGTAGGAGGAGTAGAGAAGAGGAATCGGATACATAAGTAATGTTAATTTTTAGCTGCTTTCCCCCGGAGGAGATTTGAATTCCGGTGAAATCCAGGCTTTGTTCATTTTAATAAGTGTCAGCCTGTCAGCGCTGTCAGTTGACAGGCGTGTACGCTTATTGGTGATGACTCCACCAGCTGCAATGAATACCCGCTCTGACAACACGCTAGCGGCAGGGCAGTCCAGCACCTCCAAGGTGTACAGCACCAGTTCAGGCCACGTGTCCAGCTTTGAAACCCAGTAGTTATAAGGTAGCCGAGTGATCGGTCCCGACATTGGTATGGTCAGCTAGGTACTCCCTCACCATCTTTCTGTATCAGCTCCCCCCTACCTGCCTAGACTGGG
>ONZH01012453.1:0-12067 GCA_900303285.1 Rhinella marina | reverse complement strand
TTAGTATACAAAATGAGAATGCTTGGCCTGGGAGAAAATGTCTGTATGTGGGTAATAACTGGCTTAGTGATAGAAAACAGAGGTGGTATTAACGGTACAGTACTCAGATTGGGTCACTGTCACTAGTGGGGTACCACAGGGGTCTGTATTGGGTCCTATTCTCTTCAATATATTTATTAATGATCTTGTAGAAAGCTTGCACAGTAAAATATCAATTTTGCAGATGACACTAAACTGTGTAAAGTAATTAACACAGAGGAGGACTGTGCACTGCTTCAGCAGGATCTGGATAGACTGGAGGCTTGGGCAGAAAAGTGGCAGATGAGGTTTAACACTGACAAATGTAAGGTTATGCATATGGGAAGGAATAATGCAAGTCACCAGTACATACTAAATGGTAAAGCATTGGGTTAACTCAGACATGGAAAAGGACCTAGAATTTTAGTGAACAGCAAACTAAGCTGCAGAAACCAGTATCAGACAGCTGCTGCCAAGGCCAATAAGATAATGGGTTGCATCAAAAGAGGCATAGATGCCCGTGATGAGAACATAGTCTTGCCACTTTTACAAATCACTAGTCAGACCACATATGGAGTACTGTGTACAGTTCTGGGCTCCTGTGAACAAGGGCAGACATAGCAGAGCTGGAGAGGGTTCAGAGGAGGGCAACTAAAGTAATAACTGGAATGGGTGGACTACAGTACCCAGAAAGATTATCAAAATTAGGGTTTATTCACTTTAGAAAAAAGACGACTGAGGGAGATCTAATAACTATGTATAAATATATCAGAGGTCAGTACAGAGATCTCTCCCATCATCTATTTATCCCGAGGACTGTGACTGTGACGAGGGACATCCTCTGCGTCTGGAGGAAAGAAGGTTTGTACATAAACATAGAAGAGGATTCTTTACGGTAAGAGCAGTGAGACTATGGAACTCTCTGCCTGAGGAGGTGGTGATGGTAAGTTCACTAAGAGAGTTCAAGAAGGGCCTGGATGTATTTCTGGAGGGTAATAATATTACAGGTTATAGTTACTAGAGATGGGTCGTTGATCCAGGGGAGTTATTTTGATTGCCTGACTGGAGTCGGGAAGGAATTTTTCCCCCTAAAGTGAGGAAAATTGGCTTCTACTCTTCCCCTGGATCAACTTGTAGGAAAACAGGCTGAACTGGATGGACAGATGTCTTTTTTCGGCCTTACAAACTATGTTACTATGTTACTATGTTTGTTGTGGCTAAACGGGGTTGACAGCACCCAGCAGAGCAGCAACGTGTAGCGTGTACTATTGGTCACGGGACAGGAATGCTACCTGTCCTGACTCTTTTCTCACTTTTCTCTCCCTATTTCTTTTTGTATCTCCTTATCTCTCCCTAGATCTCACAATTTTTTATTTAGATGCCTATCTCTCCCTATCTCTGCCTATCTCTTGATTTCTCAGCCTCTTTCCCTATCTATCACCTTTATCTTCTATATCTAGCTTTCTCTACCTCTCTCCTGCTTCTCTCACTAACCCTTTCTATTCCTTCTCTATCTCTCCCTGTATCTATCTACTTGTTTGACTATCTATCTATCTATCTATCTATCTATCTATCTATCTGTCTCTTCTCTCTCTCTATCTAATGCTGAGCTCCTCTCTCTGATGTCTGGCGACGCACTGACAAGATGTCGGCGTGCTCAGGCACTTCAGGGGCTGTGGGGTGACGTCACACAATTTTTTTTTCACAGAAAACAAGGATACGAGGGATTATAGGAGTAATAATCCCTTGTATCCTGGTCTATTCTGTGAAAAAAGTACAGTTTTGCGTCGCCGTTTTTTTTTTTACCAGATTCGTTACGAACTTTCTCAAAGTTCGGTTCGGTGACCGGTTCGTTACGGTTCGGTTCGCTCATCCCTACTCAATAGCATTAATAAATAAATTAAATAACAGAGGATTAGCACTGAACTTTGGGGTACACCACTTATAACCCGGGACCATTGTAAATAGGAATCATTGACCACAACTTTCTGGACACGGCTTTAGCCAGTTTTCAATCCAATTATAGACTATACTTTCCAAGCCTATAGACCTTATTTTACCTATTAAACGTCCATGAGGGACAGTATCAAAAGCCTTTGCAAAATCCAGAAACACTACAGCCACAGCCGCCCCTCTGTCCAGGCTCCTACTCACCTGCTCATAAAAACAAATCAGGTTAGTCTGACAACTTTTGTCCTTGGTAAACCCATGTTGGTTATCACTTATAATATTATTTACAGTCACATACTCCTGTATATAGTCCCTTAACCCTTTCGATACCAGCCTCGTACATGTACGGCGCTGGGGCGATGCGGACACATGACTCCCGCTCGCACGTGCGGCGGGCATCATGGCCGGCAAGTCTCTGCTGTTTCTAACAGCAGAGACTTGCGGGTACTTACTGCCATCGGCGGTTTCCTCTTCAGCCATTAGATGCTGTGATCACATGAGATCATGACATCTAGTAGCGCAAAAACACAGAAGCGTTCGCTTCCGGTGGTGTACAGACACCCCATGTGGTCAAATGGGGTGTGTGTAAACGATCTGAAAGCTGTAAACCTCGCTGATGAGGTTTACAGCTTTCAAAGTGCAATTCTTATTCTGGCCACTAGATGGCAGACCAGGATAAGAAATCGAGCAAATTGTTTTTTTAATTCAATATTAAAAACCCCTGATTACTCATAAAGAAAAGATAAAAAAACACAATCTATTTGCTCAAAAAATAAAAAAAATGTTAAAAAATATATAAAAAATAAAAAAATATAAATAAATAAATAAATCACCCCCCTTTCCGTATAAGTAAAAAAAAATACCTAAATAACAATAAATATAGACATCATGGGTATCACCGTGACCGAAAACGCCCGTACTTTTAAAATATAAAAAAAAATAATTCCAATGCGGCGAATTTTGTGGCAGAAAAAAGCGTCAAAATGGCGATTCGCTGTTTTTTGTCGCTTTTTTTTCTAAAAAAAAATTGATAAAAGTCATCAAAAAGTCATACACACCCCAGAATGGTATCAATAAAAAGTTCAGATCGCTCTGCAAAAAATTAGCCCCCATACAGCTCCGTACACATAAATACCAAAAAGTTATAGGGGTCAAGATATGACAAAAAAAAATAAAAAATGTCCAACTTTATAATTATTTTAACACTATCAAAACGCAGAAAAAACTATACATATTAGGTAACGCCGGATTCATAATGACTAGTAGAATGAAAGCAACTGGTCAGTTTCAATGAACATCGAACGCTGTAAATAAAAAACCCGTAGAACTGTAGCAGAATAGCGTTTTTTTTGCAATTTCACCCGATTTGGAATTTTTTTCGCGCTTCCCACAACACCATATGCAATATTAAATGGTGGTGTTGGAAAGTACAACTTGTCCCCCAAAAAACAAGCCCTAATACAGCTATGTGAACAGAAAAATAAAACAGTTATGGCTGTTTGAAGGCAGGGAGCGCAAAACGAAAACGCAAAACCGAAAAAACCTCCGGGACTAAAAGGGTTAAGGGTCCTTAAAACATTTTTCCCACAACAGAAGTTAAAGTAACTGGTGTATAATTACCTGTGGAGGACCTAGATCCTTTTTTAAATATGGACACCACATTTACCTTCAGTCAATCACTTGGCACTGTACCACTGGACCTAGAGAATCTTTAAAAATGATAAACAGGGGCACAGCTGAACTGAGGTCTTTAAGCACTCTAGGTAAGAAATCCCCCCCCCCCCCATTGCCAAATCTAACCTCATCCCTCCAGCCTGTTGAAGACATCCTTTGAAAACTTTACATGAGGCACTACAAAACATACAGGAAACACAGTACTACATACTCTTAATTCCAGTGATGTCTCCTCTGTGGTACATGTTCTCTTTTCTCATCTTTTATATTCAAACCAGACCATCTTGATGACTTCTCTCAGCCGTGTCTTGTCTCAGCAGAGTTTGGCACACAGACATATTTGAGTCCTCACTTTTTTATCATCCTCCTCCTCCAGGAACCCCAACATTGTCATCCTACTGCTACCCCCAATACTGTGGACCATACAGATAATCCCCCCATAGTAATAGTCCAGACTGCCCTCAATAGTAATAGTATCCTTCCTTCAGAAGGCTTGAGGGTGCCATGGCTCCCTCAATTTTAGCATGGAGAAGCCGTTTAGTCCCCGGGAGTAAAGTGCACCCAAAGAAAGACCACTCAGATGCTGTGGATGCAATTGACCATGGCATGTGAGAGGTTAAATGTCCAGACATTGCCTCTGGGTGTCTGATCTATAAAACATCAGGCACCCGGTAGCTACTGCACCTACTCAGCTTTTAAACGGGTCCCATGTTTGAACCCAAGACTTCCACCGTACATGTACGGTGAAGGTCTTTAAAGGGTTAAAACACTTTAGACTGGGTTCATCCTGATTTTTAGTCCCTCATAAGGCTTTCCATCTCCCAAATAAAAGTCCTCAAGAGTGCTAAAAAGCAGGGTGACCTAGCTGAACTACATCCATAGGCAGACATGCATCCACTAGGGCAGGCTGAACCTGAACTGGAGATTGGATCTTGTTTAGCACACTTGAGAACATGAGAGGCAGAGCAAAGTCTATTATATGCCTTTTCCCAACACTATCAGTAGGGTGCATCTTCCTCCTGATACTTCCAGCGTGATTGTGTGACGTGATCATACTGGGAGTATCAGGTCCAGCAGCGCTGTAAATGCTTCTGTGCTTCTCAAAAGTCCTTTGCCCTGTGGTTGTGGATGTAGCACTCCAAAAACTCAACCACAATGCTGGTACTGTAAAAAGCTACGGATTTGCTTTATGCAAATTCGCAGCATTTATGCCACACGTTAACATACCCTAACAGAACCAAACTTACTATTTAGAAGTGTGTGTCAAGAGGTACCCAAACCCAGGTACCCAAACAAGTATAAAAACATTTACAGCAGGCTGTCCCCCAGGGCGATCAAGTCCTAGTGTTAGGAAACCAAATGATATGTTGTGGACCTAATAGTTTGTATCACGGTGCTCCTGCCTGTATACTGTCGAGGCCACGGGTTAGGCTCTGTAGCAATAAAGGAGTTCTAGTTGGTTGAATAAATAGAGTCCAGACTTGGTTAAGTTTAATGGTTTCACCAGAGTAAACTTGCAATAAACTTGTGTCAACCAAACAATACTTGATATTTCTCTTGGTTCCTGCAGGCTAAGAATAAACTGACAGGAAAACTTGAATACTTTGCTTTATCTCTATGCTGCTGTGCTAATCTCTGGCTTCAGTCTGGTTCCTATCAGCTTCAGCTACTATTTCTTATGAGTTAGGTATCCTGTGACTTGTTTTGCTGAGTAGGGTATCTTTGGCATCATTTTCCCTCTCAGAGGTACTAAGTCCTTTTATATATCAGAAGTGGGCTGCTCTTGTAGCTACTTTCCCAAAGCTCCTGCAGCAGTAAAGGGAAATGCTCCCTCACGACATCATGCTGCTTTAGTCTCTCATTCCAACTCTCAACTTCATTCTCTACTCTCTAACTAAACTACAGCTTCCTAAAACTCTTCCCTTGGTAGGAAACATCACTAGTCTAAAGGGGAGGGGGGTGTATGGAACGGTAAGTCTCATTCTATCTAATGCCACTCTCTGCCAGATACACTGCCACCTGGCACAGTGCATGAATTACAATACATAACAGTGTTAGGGCAGATATACATTGTTCTATAAATTGGTAATGAAGAAATACTGAGTTTCCCATGTTCAGACATCTGGACATATATCTTGGCTGTCATGGTACAGACAGTGTCTTATTGTATTCTCCTTAAGCTATGCAATTTTAAGATGGTCTCTTTATCCTGGATTCATGTCAAAGATATACACTGAGTGCAAAGATATACACTGAGTGCAAAATTCTACACTATGACAGAAAGTAGGCAATGGGACATCTCCACACGTGTGAAGAGGAACAAAGGACTTTATGTTGATTTGACTGTTACTATACGACCATCCCTACTTGTCTTGTTTAAAGTATCTTATGTAAAATAAACAGAACCCCAAGTCTCAGGCAGCATAGCATGAGAGAGGGTCTTTAAAACTGACTCTGTGTCCGTTTCAATCTTCTTGTGTGCACACATGCTATTTTTAATCCGAAACAGACAGTTGAACCCGAAGAGAGGACCCCTTGTGTCTCCCTTAACAGCTTGGCGCCCAAGACGTGGGGCCCCCAAAAGGAGCACCGGTTTCCCCCAATTCCTGTACTTGACTGTGACTTGGGATACCTCCACTTCCTGACAGAGGCCTGATCAACCTCAAATAGGACCATGGTAAGTTGAATATACTTTGTATGTGAAACCTACTTGTGGCTCAGGGAGTGTGTGGTTCCTGTATCCAGTTTCAGGGGTAGAGGGAATAGTCGAGTGACCCGGCTGACCAGTGGTCTCCGCTGGGGGTTTGATTAATACAGGACCCTGTTAGAGGTTGTGACGGTCACAAGGGATCCAACTGTACTGTGTAACATAGTAACATAGTAACATAGTTTACAAGGCCGAAAAAAGACATCTGTCCATCCAGTTCGGCCTGTTTTCCTATAAGTTGATCCAGAGGAAGGCAAAAAAACCCTGTGAGGTAGAAGCCAGTTTTCCCCACTTTAGGGAAAAAAATTCCTTCCCGACTCCAATCAGGCAATCAGAATTACTCCCTGGATCAATGACCCCTCTCTAGTAACTATAACCTGTAATATTATTACCCTCCAAAAATACATCCAGGCCTCTCTTGAACTCTTTTAGTGAACTTACCATCACCACCTCCTCAGGCAGAGAGTTCCATATTCTCACTGCTCTTACCGTAAAGAATCCTCTTCTATGTTTGTGTACAAACCTTCTTTCCTCCAGACGCAGAGGATAGCCCCTCGTCACAGTCACAGTCCTGGGGATAAATAGATCGTGGGAGAGATCTCTGTACTGACCTCTGATATATTATACATAGTTATTAGATCTCCCCTCAGTCGTCTTTTTTCTAAAGTAAATAAGCCTAATTTTGATAATCTTTCTGGGTACTGTAGTCCACCCATTCCAGTTATTACTTTAGTTGCCCTCCTCTGAACCCTCTCCAGCTCTGCTATGTCTGCCTTGTTCACAGGAGCCCAGAACTGTACACAGTACTCCATGTGTGGTCTGACTAGTGATTTGTAAAGTGGCAGGACTATGTTCTCATCACGGGCATCTATGCCTCTTTTGATGCAACCCATTATATTATTGGCCTAGGCAGCAGCTGTCTGACACTGGTTTCTGCAGCTTAGATTTCTGTTCACTAAAATTCCTAGGTCCTTTTCTATGTCAGAGTTACCCAATATTTTACCATTCAGTATGTACTGGTGACTTGCATTATTCCTTCCCATATGCATAACTTTACATTTGTCAGTGTTAAACCTCATCTGCCACTTCTCTGCCCAAGCCTCCAGTCTATCCAGATCCATCTGTAGCAGTGTACTGTCCTCTTCTGTGTTAATTACTTTACACAGTTTAGTGTCATCTGCAAAAATTGATATTTTACTGTGCAAGCCTTCTACAAGGTCATTAATAAATATATTGAAGAGAATAGGGCCCAATAGTGACCCCTGTGGTACCCCACTCTGACCCAATCTGAGTATGTACCATTAATAACCACCCTCTGTTTTCTATCACTGAGACAGTTACTTACCCACATACAGACATATTCTCCCAGGCCAAGCATTCTCATCTTATATACTAACCTTTTATGTAGTACAGTGTCAAATGCTTTGGAGAAGTCCAGATATACGACATCCATTGATTCGCTGCGGTCCAGTCTAGAACTTACCTCCTCATACAAACTGATTAAATTGGTTTGACATGACCGATCCCTCATGAAGCCATGCTGATATGGAGTAATTTTGTCAGGTCTGGTCACCGGAGAACATAGGTTTCTATGTTTGCTTGGTATTCTAAGTTTTTGTGTGTTTCTGTTCAGTGCCTACGCCTTGCCTTTAACCATGTTCACACTGTGGAGTTGTTTTGGAGCCAACGCCCATCTTCATGTTTTTGTTTGTCTACATAGGGTTAATACTCAGGTGCTGGGCTGAGTGGCTTCTCGAATCTGGTCCATTCAGAACCTGGGGGTGGGTTATCTTCCTGCATATATACCTGCCTTCTTCCTTGCTCTTTGCCGGTTTTTGCAAATCCTTGCTATTCCTGCTTGTGCGTTTGAATCGTGTGTATCCTGACTGCTAATATTTGACCCTTGGCTCGTTTCTGACTACTCTACCGTCTTCCGATTTTGTACTTCGTTATCTCTGGTTTTCTGACTCGGCTAGTTGACTTTTCTTCAGTGTTTTGTTTGTCTCTGTTTGTTGTCCCTTTTCCCTGCACATAGTTAGTGTAATTGCAGTCCTCGTGGTTGTCGCTGTGTCGCCTAGGACACGGAGGCAATTAGGCAGGGACAGGGGTTGGGGAGAGCTCAGGGATCACATCCCCCTTATCTGTGTACCCCAACCTTGACAGAAAAACCGGCCCAAGAAATATCCTGCAACCTGTATACGGCCAGCTACGTTTATTCCACCTATGGAGCAAATGTCAGTGGTGGTATCTCAGGTCCAGGCCCTGACCAATTTGGTTCAGGATCTTGCTATACGCCTTCAGGTTCAGGAAAACATGCAGGCCTCGGCTCCTGTGTCTGCACCCCAAGTTCCTACACCTGCACCTGAACCTAAGGTCCCCCTTCCTGATTTTTTTTACGGTGAGCGTAAGAAATGTTTTCTGTTTCGGGAAGGATGTATTGTGTATCTTTCTTTACGACCTCGGTCGTTTGTAACGGAAGCGCAAAAGGTGGGTTTGGTTATGTCTCTCCTGCACGGAGACCCCCAAACCTGGGCCTTTTCTTTACCCACTGCCTCTCCTTTGCGCTCATACCTTGACGAGTTTTTTGTTGCGCTGGGTCAGATTATATGATGAGCCAGATCGCCCAGCGTTAGCGGTATCCCAGTTATTGTCTCTACGTCAGGGTGGACAGATGGCAGAGAATTACTGTGCTAGTTTTAGACAATATGTGACCGACTCCGGGTGGAATGATAGGGCTTTGAAAGACCTTTTTATGACTGGACTGTCTGACCATGTGAAGGATTTGTTGTTAGCCCATGCTGAACCTAAAACACTTGACGAAGCTATGACCCTGGCCGTCCGGGCAGATAGACGTCTAAGATCCAGGCGACCTCCTCGGGTGTCTCCTGCTCCTCAGCCGATCCTCAATCCGGTCTCCAGCCAATCCGGACTGGAACCGATGGAACTCGGCAGTATTACGCCGTGTTGGACAGGCGTTCTTGGATTCTGGTTCTGCCGCCAACTTTATTGATTTTGAATTTGTTTCCCAAATTGTGCCTTCTTTGATTCCCCTGTCCCCTCCTATCCAGGTGTCTAGTGTCGATATGACCCCTCTGCATGCCGGTTTGGTCAAATTCCGTACTCCTGAGATAAGATTGGTGGTGGGTGCACTACATATTGAGTATTGTTCTTTCATTGTAATGAAAAATTTGTCTGTGAACATTATTCTGGGTCTTCCTTGGCTTCAGCTGCACAATCCGGTTATTGATTGGGTGAGTCAGGAATTAGTTCACTGGGGCTCTCAGTGTAAGGCCCATATGTCTCAAGTTTCCCTTTGTTCTACCAATGTCTGTGATTCTGAGATCCCGGAGTTTATTTCAGATTTTGCAGACGTTTTTTCGAAACCTCTGTCTCAAGTCTTGCCTCCACACAGAGACTTTGATTGTAAGATTGATCTATTACCTGATGCCAAGTTACCTAAGGGTCGGATTTATAATCTGTCTGTGCCAGAAAGAGAGTCTCTAAAACAATACATTGATGAGAGTTTGGCTATAGGACATATTCTGCCTTCCGAATCTCCTACGGGGGCTGGTTTCTTTTTTGTTGAGAAAAAAGATGGGGGTTTGAGATCATGTATTGACTACCGTGAACTTAATAAAATCACTGTTAAAAACTCTGGACCGCTTCCCCTCATCCCGGACCTCCTGAATCAGGTTCCGGGGGCCAACTGGTTCTCCAAGTTAGATCTACGGGGAGCTTATAACCTGATTCGGATCCGGGAAGGGGATGAGTGGAAGACAGCTTTTAATACGCCTCTGGGGCATTTCGAGTATCTGGTTATGCCTTTTGGTTTAAGCAATGCCCCAGCTGTATTCCAAGGTTTTATGAATCATATCTTTCATGACTGTATTGGGTTTTTTTTGGTGGTTTATCTGGATGATATCCTGATATTTTCTTCTGATCTTGATTCACACTGTAAACATCTTCGTCTGGTGTTTTCCCGTCTGCGTAATTATTCTCTGTTTGCTAAACTAGAAAAATGCATTTTTTGTGTACAAAAAGTTTCATTCTTGGGTTATGTGGTCACTCCTTCCGAGGTTCAGATGGATCCGTGTAAGGTTCAGGCAATCGCGGATTGGGTTCGGCCCACAGATTTAAAATCCCTTCAACGTTTTCTTGGTTTTGCCAATTATTACAGGAATTTTATCAAGCACTTTTCCGTAATTGCCAAGCCACTCACGGATCTTACCCGCAAGGGGGCTGATCCCAGTAACTGGTCTCCTGCTGCGTACTCTGCGTTTGAGGAATCAGGAAAGCGTTCTCCTCTGCGCCGGTATTAATTCAACCTGGTCTCTCTCAGCCATTCATTGTTGAGGTAGATGCTTCTGAGGTCGGTGTAGGGGCAGTTTTATCTCAAGGGTCAGCTGCTCTCACTAACCTCAGACCATGTGCATTCTTTTCCAAGAAATTCTCGTCTTGTGAAAGGAATTATGATATTGGGAATCGCGAGCTCCTTGCCATCAAATGGGCGTTCGAAGTGTGGCGCCATTTCCTGGAAGGAGCTCTTCACCCAGTGACAGTGATCACTGATCACAAAAATCTTGTGTACTTGGATAATGCAAAACGTCTCAATGCCCGTCAGGCTAGATGGGCGTTGTTTTTCTTTCGTTTTAATTTTGTGGTCACTTTCCGACCTGGTACCAAGAATGTCAGGGCTGATGCTTTGTCTAGGAGTTTTGGTATCCCTGAGGGTCCTGAGTCGGAACCTGGTAACATCTTACCGGCTGGTATTGTTTTGGCAGCCATCTCCTCTCACCTCTCAGATCAAATTTGCTCCAAACAAAATTCTGCCCCAAGAGACCTTCCGGAAGGCAAAATGTTTGTTCCCTTGTCCCTTCGATTGAGAGTGTTAGAGGAGACACACTGTTCCGTACTAGCCGTCATCCAGGTGTTCGGGGAACACTAGATCTATTGAAAAGAAACTACTGGTGGCCAACATATGAATACTGACGTTCATGCATTTGTTCTAGCTTGTCAGGTCTGTGCGCGAGGAAAGGTCCCCAGGAGACGTCCTGAGGGACCTCTTCTCCCGCTCCCAGTGCCAGACAGGCCTTGGTCTAACGTGTCTATGGATTTTGTTACCGATCTGCCACTTTCTCAAGGGTGCTCTGTTATATGGGTGGTGGTGGATCGTTTCTCTAAGATGGGCCATTTTGTTCCGCTAAAAAAACTGCCTTCAGCA
Organism: Rhinella marina; assembly: GCA_900303285.1. Lineage (NCBI taxonomy): Eukaryota > Metazoa > Chordata > Amphibia > Anura > Bufonidae > Rhinella > Rhinella marina. The sequence goes on along the minus strand of ONZH01012453.1, from coordinate 497 downwards.
GAGGAATTGGCATATCTATTTATTCAACATATTGTGCGTCTCCACGGTATTCCTGATGAAGTTGTGTCTGACAGGGGGGTACAATTTTGTGGCTAAGTTTTTGGCGAGCTTTCTGTTCTAAGCTTGAGGTGAAATTGTCCTTTTTCCTCTGCCTTCCATCCCGAAACTAATGGGCAGACGGAGAGGATGAATCAAGAGCTCATACAGTACCTTCGTCTTTTTGTTTCTGACTGTCAACATCTGTGGGTCTCATATCTTCCGTTAGCAGAGTTTGCCATCAACAATCACACTAGTTCATCCACACTCACATCTCCTTTCTTCTGTAATATGGATTCCATCCCAGGTTTTCTTCTCGTCATCGTCAGTTTCGGATACCCTCGTGCTGAGTCCATAACTAACCAACTGTGCACAGTGTGGTCCAAGTTCAGCAGAACTTGAAAAGAGCACAAGTTTAATGGTCCATTCATCCAGAAGTAGGCGTACTGTCTCAGAAACTT